>BDMV01000012.1:6115137-6130137 GCA_008326285.1 Oryza officinalis | reverse complement strand
CCTATACCGTAAAATCGATTTTCGACGGAATCAAAAAGACATATCTGGTAGAATCGTAACCATAGAATACGACCCTAATCGAAATGCGTACATTTGTCTCATACACTATGGGGATGGTGAGAAGGGATATATTTTACATCCCAGAGGGGCTATAATTGGAGATACTATTGTTTCTGGTACAAAAGTTCCTATATCAATGGGAAATGCCCTACCTTTGAGTGCGGTTTGAACTATTGATTTACGTAATTGGAAGTAACCAATTAGGTTTACGACGAAACCTAGAAATCGATCACTGATCCAATTTGACTACCTCTACGGGATAGACCTCAACAGAAAACTGTTGAGTAACGGCAGCAAGTGATTGAGTTCAGTAGTTCCTCATAGAAAATTATTGACTCTAGAGATATGGTAATATGGAGAAGACAAAATTGTTTGAAGCACGCACAGAACCGGAAGCGCCCCTTGTTTCAAAGAGAGGAGGACGGGTTATTCACATTTAATTTGATGGTCAGAGGCGAATTGAAAGCTAAGCAGTGGTAATTAAGACCCCCGGGGGAAAATAGGGATGTCTCCTACGTTACCCATAATATGTAGAAGTATCGACGTAATTTCATAGAGTCATTCGATCTGAATGCTACATGAAGAACATAAGCCAGATGACGGAACGCGGAGACCTAGGATGTAGAAGATCATAACATGAGCGATTCGGCAGATTTTGATTCCTTTCCTATATATCCACTCATGTGGTACTTCATCATACGATTCATATAAGATCCATCTGTCTAGAGATCGTCATATACATCTAGAAAGCCGTATGCTTTGGAAGAAGCTTGTACAGTTTGGGAAGGGGTTTTTTGAGAGAAAAGAAGAATCTACTTCAACCGATATGCCCTTAGGCACGGCCATACATAACATAGAAATCACACGTGGAAGGGGTGGGCAATTAGCTAGAGCAGCAGGTGCTGTAGCGAAACTGATTGCAAAAGAAGGTAAATCGGCCACTTTAAGATTACCATCTGGGGAGGTCCGTTTGGTATCCCAAAACTGCTTAGCAACAGTCGGACAAGTGGGTAATGTTGGGGTGAACCAAAAAAGTTTGGGTAGAGCCGGATCGAAGTGTTGGCTAGGTAAACGCCCCGTAGTAAGAGGGGTAGTTATGAACCCTGTGGACCACCCCCATGGGGGCGGTGAAGGGAAAGCCCCCATTGGTAGAAAAAAACCCACAACCCCTTGGGGTTATCCTGCGCTTGGAAGAAGAACTAGGAAAAGGAAAAAATATAGTGATAGTTTTATTCTTCGTCGCCGTAAGTAAATACGTAACTAGGAATATGGAAAATTGCATTTTTGGAATTTGCAATAATGGGATGGGCGAACGACGGGAATTGAACCCGCGCATGGTGGATTCACAATCCACTGCCTTGATCCACTTGGCTACATCCGCCCCTTATCCAGCTAAAGGATTTTCTCTTTTTTCCATTCATCATTATTCTATTTATTCTGACCTCCATACTTCGATCGAGATATTGGACATCGAATGCCACTCTTTAAAATGGAAAAAAAGGAGTAATCAGCTGTGACACGAAAAAAAACGAATCCTTTTGTAGCTCATCATTTATTGGCAAAAATAGAAAAGGTCAATATGAAGGAGGAGAAAGAAACAATAGTAACGTGGTCCCGGGCATCTAGCATTCTACCCGCAATGGTTGGCCATACAATCGCGATTCATAATGGAAAGGAACATATACCTATTTACATAACAAATCCTATGGTAGGTCGCAAATTGGGGGAATTCGTACCAACTCGGCATTTCACGAGTTATGAAAGTGCAAGAAAGGATACTAAATCTCGTCGTTAACTGAATTCAGAATAGAAAGATTCAAAATAAAAAAAAAAAAAAGAAATACCCAATATCTTGTTTCAGCAAGATATTGGGTATTTCTAGCTTTCCTTTCTTCAAAAATTGCTATATGTTAGCAGAAAAGCCTTATCCATTAAGAGATGGAACTTCAAGAGCAGCTAGGTCTAGAGGGAAGTTGTGAGCATTACGTTCGTGCATTACTTCCATACCAAGATTAGCACGGTTGATGATATCAGCCCAAGTATTAATAACGCGACCTTGGCTATCAACTACAGATTGGTTGAAATTGAATCCGTTTAGGTTGAAAGCCATAGTACTAATACCTAAAGCAGTGAACCAAATCCCTACTACAGGCCAAGCAGCCAAGAAGAAGTGTAAAGAACGAGAGTTGTTAAAACTAGCATATTGGAAGATTAATCGGCCAAAATAACCATGAGCAGCCACAATATTATAAGTCTCTTCCTCTTGACCAAATCTGTAACCCTCATTAGCAGATTCGTTTTCAGTGGTTTCCCTGATCAAACTAGAGGTTACCAAGGAACCATGCATAGCACTGAATAGGGAACCGCCGAATACACCAGCTACACCTAACATGTGAAATGGATGCATAAGGATGTTATGCTCTGCCTGGAATACAATCATAAAGTTGAAAGTACCAGATATTCCTAAAGGCATACCATCAGAGAAACTTCCTTGACCAATAGGGTAAATCAAGAAAACAGCAGTAGCAGCTGCAACAGGAGCTGAATATGCAACAGCAATCCAAGGACGCATACCCAGACGGAAACTCAGTTCCCACTCACGACCCATATAACAAGCTACACCAAGTAAGAAGTGTAGAACAATTAGCTCATAAGGACCGCCATTGTATAACCACTCATCAACAGATGCAGCTTCCCAAATTGGGTAAAAGTGCAATCCGATCGCCGCAGAAGTAGGAATAATGGCACCAGAGATAATATTGTTTCCGTAAAGTAAAGAACCAGAAACAGGCTCACGAATACCATCAATATCTACTGGAGGGGCAGCGATGAAGGCGATAATAAATACAGAAGTTGCGGTCAATAAGGTAGGGATCATCAAAACACCGAACCATCCGATGTAAAGACGGTTTTCGGTGCTAGTTATCCAGTTGCAGAAGCGACCCCACAGGCTTGTACTTTCGCGTCTCTCTAAAATTGCAGTCATGGTAAGATCTTGGTTTATTCAAATTGCAAGGACTCCCAAGCACACGTATTAACTAGAAAGATAATAGAAGGCTTGTTATTTAACAGTATAATATAGACTATATACCAATGTCAACCAAGCCAGCCCCAACAGTTGGATATCCATACAACAAAGTTCACCAAACCAAAAAATTTTGTAAATGAAGTGAGTGAAAATTCAAAACTCAGATTGCTCTTTTCTAGTTTCCATATGGGTTGCCCGGGACTCGAACCCGGAACTAGTCGGATGGAGTAGATAATTATTCCTTGTTACAATAGAGAAAAAACCCCTCCCCAAATCGTGCTTGCATTTTTCATTGCACACGACTTTCCCTATGTAGAAATAGCCTATTTCTATTCCGAAGAGGAAGTCTACTAATTTTTTTAGTAGTAAGTTGATTCACTTACTATTTATTATAGTACAGAGAACATTTCAGAATGGAAACTGTGAAAGTTTTACCTTGATCATTTATCAATCATTTCTAGTTTATTAGTTTTGTTTAATGATTAATTAAGAGGATTCACCAGATCGTTGATACGCAGAATATCCAAATACCAAATACGCTCACTGTGCGATCCACGGAAAGAAAAGTAAGTTGTTTTGTCGAACATCAAAGAAAAAACTTGCTCTTCTTCCGTAAAAAATTCTTCTAAAAATACCGAACCCAACCATTGCATAAAAGCTCGTACCGTGCTTTTATGTTTACGAGCTAAAGTTCTAGCGCATGAAAGTCGAAGTATATACTTTAGTCGATACAAAGTCTTCTTTTTTGAAGATCCACTGTGATAATGAAAAAGATTTCTACATATCCGACCAAACCGATCAAGAATATCCCAATCTGATAAATCGGTCCAAATAGGTTTACTAATAGGATGCCCCGATCCAGTACAAAATTGGGCTTTTGCTAAAGATCCAATGAGGGGAGTAACAGGGACTTTGGTATCGAATTTTTTCATTTGAGTATCTATTAGAAATGAATTCTCCAGCATTTGATTCCTTACTAACAAAGAATTTATTGGTACACTTGAAAAGTACCCCAGAAAATCGAAGCAAGAGTTTGCTAATTGGTTTAGATGGATCCTTTGCGGTTGAGTCCAAAAAGAGAAAGAATATTGCCACAAACGGACAAGGTAACATTTCCATTTCTTCTTCAAAAGAAGAGTTCCTTTTGATGCAAGAATTGCCTTTCCTTGATATCGAACATAATGCATAAGGGGATCCATAACGAACCATATGGTTTTCCGAAAAAAAGCAGGGTACATTACCCCAAAATGTTCCATCTTCCTAGAAAAGTGGATTCGTTCCAGAAAGGTTCCGGAAGAAGTTAATCGTAAGCAAGAAGATTGTTTACGAAGAAACAACAAGAAAAATTCATATTCTGATACATAAGAGTTATATAGGAATCGAAATAGTCTTTTATTTTCTTTTTTCAAAATAAAAATGGATTTCATTGAAGTAATAAAACTATTCCAATTCGAGTAGTAGTTGAGAAAGAATCGCAATAAATGCAAGGATGGAACATCTTGGATCCGGTATTGAAGGAGTTGAAGCAAGATATCCAAATGGATAGGATAGGGTATTTCTATATGTGCTAGATAATGTAAGTGCAAAAATTTGTCTTCTAAAAAAGGAAATATTGAATGAATAGATCGTAAATTCTGAAACTTTGGTATTTCTTTTTCTTCCGGACAAGACAGTTCTCGTAGCGAGAATGGGATTTCTACAACGATCGCAAACCCCTCAGATAGAATCTGAGAATAAAACTCAGAATAAAAATAATTGTTGTAATCCAATAATCGATCTTGGTTAGGACGATTAACCAAATTAATCCAAAAATTCTGCTGATACATTCGAATCATTAACCGTTTCACAAGTAGTGAACTAAATTTCTTGTTATTAGAACCAAAAATTTCGACAAGTTCGGAACCATTTAATCCATAATCATGGGCAAACACATAAATGTACTCCTGAAAGAGTAGTGGGTAGACGAAATATTGTCCAGGAAATTTAAGTTTTTCTGAATACCCCTCGAATTTTTCCATTTGTATTTCTACTTGAATCAGAGAGAGAGAAATATTTCTCGGTTTATCAAATGGTGATACATAGTACAATATGGTCAGAACAGGGTGTTGCATTTTTTAATACAAACCCCTGGGGAAGAAAAGGAGTCTAATCCACGGATCTTTTTCCGCTCCTTTTCTATCCAATTAGTTTATGTTTGTTCTAATTACAAAAGAGAACAAATCCTTTATTTTTGCAGGCCAATTGCTCTTTTGACTTTGGAATACAGTCTCTTTATCAATATACTGCTTCTTTTACACATTCAATCCATAACATCCTTTTCAATCCAAAATCAAGAATAATTAGGATTTCTAAAAAAAAAGAAAAAATCAAGGGTCTACTCATAGGAAAACCAGCCTTTCCCTACATCAGGCACTAATCTATTTTTAACGTCTAATTAGATCAGGGAGTTCTTCCAATTAAGAAGTTAAGCTCGTTGCTTTTTATTTTACCAGAATTGGAGCCAGGCTCTATCCATTTATTCATTAGACCCAGAAAATCGGAATTTTTTTATTCCATTCCAAAAATCCAAAATAAGAAATTGATTTTATTACGACATGCTATTTTTTCCATTCATTACCCTTGAGGATCAGTCGCGGTCTTATAGACTCTACCAAGAGTCTGGACGAATTTTTTGCTTCATCCAAATGTGTAAAAGATCATAGTCGCACTTAAAAGCCGAGTACTCTACCATTGAGTTAGCAACCCAGATAAACTAGGATCTTAGATACGATCGAAATCCAAAAATCAATGGAATTACACCGCACACCCCTGTCAAAATCTTAAAATAGCAAGACATTAAAAGAAAGATTTTATCACCATTGAAAAAACTCAGATACCAAAAGGAACGGGTCTGGTTAAATTTCACTAAGGTTAAAAATGGCACCAATCACGATCGTAAAATTGTCATTTTTTTAGCATTTTTATTTATTTATTTAAATAAATAAATCTTGTATGAGAGTACAAACAAGAGGGACAACCCTACCATTTGAGCAAAGTGTAGGCAAAAAAACCTAATAGGGAGTGAGGATAAAGAGACTTATCCATCTACAAATTCTAGATGTTCAATAGACCTTTGTCAATGGAAATACAATGGTAAGAAAAAAATTAGATAGAAAAACTCAAAAAAATAAAGGCTTATGTTGGATTGGCACGACATAAATCCAGTCAAAAATAGGATTAAGAAAGAGGCAAATTATTTCTAAATAGTTAGACAACAAGGGATACTAGTGAGCCTCTCCTAGTTTTTTATTCATTTAGTTCTTCAATTAACTCAAAGTTCTTTCTTTTTCTTTAAAGAATTCCGCCTTCCTTAAAATATCAGAAACTGTTCTTGTAGGTTGAGCACCTTTTTCAAGGAAATAGAGAATAGCTGGAACATTTAAACAAGTTTGATTCTTTATCGGATCATAAAAACCCACTTTTCGAAGATCTCTTCCTTCTCTTCGAGATCGAACATCAATTGCAACGATTCGATAGACAGCTTATTGGGATAGATGTAGATAAACAAAGCCCCCCCTAGAAACGTATAGGAGGTTTTCTCCTCATACGGCTCGAGAAAATGATTCGCATTTCTATCTATAATACAAGTAGATAGAAATTCGACTATGACTTGGATTAATTTCCGTACAGAAAAAACAAATTTCATTTATACTCATGACTCAAGTTGACTAATTTTGATTGACAGACTTGAAAGAAAAAAAATCCTTTGAAATTTTTTGAGTCGTCTCTAAACTCTTTTCTTTGCCTCATCTCGAACAAATTCACTTTTATTCCTTATTCCGGTCCAATTCTATTGTTGAGACAATTGAAAATCGTGTTTACTTGTTCGGGAATCCTTTATCTTTGATTTGTGAAATCCTTGGGTTTAAACATTACTTCGGGAATTCTTATTCTTTTTTCTTTCAAAAGAGTAGCAACATACCCTTTTTTCTTATTTCCTTCGATAAAGCATTTCCCTCTTCTATAGAAATCGAATATGAGCGATTGATTCTGATAGACTTTTAATCAAAAGAGTTTTCCCATATCTTCCAAAATTGGACTTTCTTCTTATTTTAACCTTTTGATTTCTATATTATTTCGATTTCTATATTAAGGGTAGAATGACAAAGTTGGCCTAATTTATTAGTTTTCACTAACCCTAGATTCTTTCCCTTGATAAAAAATAAATTCTGTCCTCTCGAGCTCCATCGTGTACTATTTACTTAGCTTACTTACAAACAACCCAGCGAAAATTCGGTTCGGGACGAATAGAACAGACTATGTCGAGCCAAGAGCATTTTCATTACTATGGAAAATGGTGGATAGCAAAATCCACAATCGATCGTGTCCTTCAAGTCGCACGTTGCTTTCTACCACATCGTTTTAAACGAAGTTTTACCATAACATTCCTCTAATTTCATTGCAAAGTGTTATAGGGAATTGATCCAATATGGATGGAATCATGAATAGTCATTAGTTTAGTTTTTTGTATACTAATTCAAACTTGCTTTGCTATCTATGGAGAAATATGAATAAAAGAAATTAAGTATTTATCGGGAAAGACTCCGCAAAGATCCAATTTATTTAAACCCATATTCTATCATATGAATGAAATATAGTTCGAAAAAAGGGAATAAACAAGTTTGCTTAAGACTTATTTATTATGGAATTTCCATCCTCAACAGAGGACTCGAGATGATCAATCCTGAAATGATAAGAGAAGAATTGGCTCTTCTCCAACAAATAAACTAGCAACCTCCCGTTTAATTAATTTAATTAATATATTAGATTAGCAATCTATTTTTCCATAACATTTTTCCGTAACAAAACTAATTAACTATTAACTAAATAAACTATTGCAATGAAAAGAAAGTTTTTTGGTAGTTATAGAATTCTCGTATTTCTTCGACTCGAATACCAAAAGAAAGAAAAAAATGAAGTAAAAAAAACGCATTTCCTGTAAAGTAAAATTAAGGTCTTTGCTTTTACTTATTCTTTCTTTTACCTAAAAGAAGCAACTCCAAATCAAAATTGAATCCATTCTATCTAACGAGCAGTTCTTATCTTATCTTTACCGGGATGGATCATCTGGATATTTAAAAAATCGCGGATCGAGATCGTTTTCGCTTAACCAAAGAAAGAAAAAGAAGAAGGAACCTTTTTTACTAATAAAATACTATAACAAAAATTTATCTCTATCATAAATCTATCTCTACCATAAAGGAATAGGTCTCGTTTTTTATACAATGTTCTACGTCAAGTTTAAAAATTTTTCATGAAAATGAAAAAAAGATTTTCAATTTGACTGGACTTGACACTGGATTATGTTTTCTGAGACAGAAAATGAACGCATTAGGAATGCATCGAATCTAAGAGTTTATAAGAGAAAAAAATTCTCTTTAATAAACTTTATGTCTCGTGCAGAATACAATACGATTTCATCTTTCGTTTCATCAGAAAAAATCTGGGACGGAAGGATTCGAACCTCCGAGTAACGGGACCAAAACCCGCTGCCTTACCACTTGGCCACGCCCCATTTCGGGTTTTATGCGACACTAATAAACAGTATTATGTTTATTTCTTATTCGTCAATCCTACTTCAATTACATAAAAATGGGGGGTATTCTCTTGGTAGGATTCTAGACATGCGAATAATATAGAATCCAAAAAATGCATTGATCATTACATGGAATTCTATTAAGATATTATATGAAAGTCGAATTTCTTCCACTCTCATTTGAGAGTGCGAATACAAGGAGGTATTTTGTGTTTGGGAAAGTCCGAAGAAAAAAGGATTTTGAATCCTCCTTTTCCTTTTTCCCTTAGAAAAATAACTCAATCAAAATCCAATTATCTACTCTACAAGAACGAAACGCTTGTTATGCCTAATATACTTAGTTTAACCTGTATTTGTTTTAATTCTGTTATTTATCCGACTAGTTTTTTCTTCGCCAAATTGCCCGAAGCTTATGCCATTTTCAACCCAATCGTGGATGTTATGCCTGTCATACCTGTACTCTTTTTTCTATTAGCCTTTGTTTGGCAAGCTGCTGTAAGTTTTCGATGAAATCTTTACTACTCTGTCTGCCAAATTGAATCATGTATTCATTCTAAAAAAATTCCAAAAATGGATAAGAGCCGAGAAGTCTTATATTATGAACCTTCGATTCTAAAATTCAAATTCTTCTACATTGAATGTATAGCTGCAGCAATAAATTTGGATCAGCCTTTCTACTCCCTGCATCTACGTTGAGCAGGTATCTTTAGGTAACCGCACAATACCTAACCTAATTTATTGCTAAGAGTGCTTATTATAAATCAATTCTTGCAATTTTTTGCAAAAATTGATTTTTGCATTTTTAGGTGTCAAAATAAACAAAACCCATCCTAGTGGATTTGTGTGGTAAGGAAAAACGGGTAATCTATTCCTTAAAAAAAATCTTGGAGATTATGTAATGCTTACTCTCAAACTTTTTGTTTATACAGTAGTGATATTCTTTGTTTCCCTCTTTATCTTTGGATTCTTATCTAATGATCCAGGACGTAATCCTGGGCGTGACGAGTAAAAATCCAAAATTTTTACTTACAAATTGGATTTGTTTCATACATTTATCTACGAGAAAATCCGGGGGTCAGAATTCCTTCCAATTCGAAAGTCCCAAATGATCCGAGGGGGCGGAAAGAGAGGGATTCGAACCCTCGGTACAAAAAAATTGTACAACGGATTAGCAATCCGCCGCTTTAGTCCACTCAGCCATCTCTCCCCGTTCCAAATCGAAAGGTTTCCGTGATATGACAGAGGCAAGAAATAACGATTGCAAAAAATCCTTCCTTTTTCTTTCAAAAGTTCAAAAAAATTATATTGCCAATTCCTTTTTAGTTATATTCTTTTTTCTTAATGTTAATAAAAAAAAGAAGAAAATTCTTCTTTTTTCTTTCTAATTCTAAAATTGGATATTGGCTAAAAGACAATCAGATAGATTTTCTCTTCAGCGGGCATTTCCATATAGGACTTGTTATAATAAAACAAGCAGGTTATATAAAAAAACTCTTTTTTTTGATTATTTATCAACAAAGCAAAAAGGGGTCTTATCAAACCAACCCACCCCATAAAATTGGAAAGAAAGATAAAGTAAGTGGACCTGACTCCTTGAATGAGGCCTCTATCCGCTATTCTGATATATAAATTCGATGTAGATGAAATTGTATAAGTGGATTTTTTTGTATTTCCTTAGACTTAGACCGCGCAAGGCAAGAATTTCTCGCTATTTACGATTTCATATTCTTGTTACTAGATGTTCTATAGGAATAAGAAGAAATCGCAACCCCTTTCCGCTACACATAAAAATGGATTTCGAAAGTCAATTTTTCTTTTCAATATCTTTATCTTTCTTTTTTTTCAGAATCCTATTTTTGTTCTTATACCCATGCAATAGAGAGCGAGTGGGAAAAGAGAGGTTACTTTTTTTCATTTTTCCCTTAAAAGATAGGCTTTCTTGGAAATAGGAATCATGGAATAATCCTGAATTCCAATGTTTATTTCTATAGTATAAGAAAAACTAATTGAATCAAATTCGTGGATTTACCACGACCTCGGCTGTGACCCCATAGATAAAAATGCAAAATTTCTATCTTCGAGACCATTGAAAAAAGGCATTGAACGAGAAAAAAATCGTCCACAGATAATCAAAGTATCGTATGCCTTGGAAGTGATATAAGGTGCTCGGAAATGGTTGAAGTAATTGAATAGGAGGATCACTATGACTATAGCCCTTGGTAGAGTTACTAAAGAAGAAAATGATTTATTTGATATTATGGACGACTGGTTACGAAGGGACCGTTTTGTTTTTGTAGGATGGTCTGGCCTATTGCTTTTTCCTTGTGCTTATTTCGCTTTAGGAGGTTGGTTTACAGGGACAACTTTTGTAACTTCTTGGTATACTCATGGATTGGCGAGTTCCTATTTGGAAGGTTGCAATTTCTTAACCGCAGCAGTTTCCACCCCTGCCAATAGTTTAGCACACTCTTTGTTGCTACTATGGGGCCCGGAAGCACAAGGGGATTTTACTCGTTGGTGTCAATTAGGTGGTCTGTGGACTTTTGTTGCTCTCCATGGGGCTTTTGCACTAATAGGTTTCATGTTACGTCAATTTGAACTTGCTCGGTCTGTTCAATTGCGGCCTTATAATGCAATTTCATTCTCTGGCCCAATCGCTGTTTTTGTTTCCGTATTCCTGATTTATCCACTGGGGCAATCCGGTTGGTTCTTTGCACCGAGTTTTGGCGTAGCAGCGATATTTCGATTCATCCTCTTCTTCCAAGGATTTCATAATTGGACGTTGAACCCATTTCATATGATGGGAGTTGCCGGAGTATTAGGCGCGGCTCTGCTATGCGCTATTCATGGGGCAACCGTGGAAAACACTCTATTTGAGGACGGTGATGGTGCAAATACCTTCCGCGCTTTTAACCCAACTCAAGCTGAAGAAACTTATTCAATGGTCACCGCTAATCGCTTTTGGTCCCAAATCTTTGGTGTTGCTTTTTCCAATAAACGTTGGTTACATTTCTTTATGCTATTTGTACCGGTCACCGGTTTATGGATGAGTGCTATTGGCGTAGTCGGCCTGGCTCTGAACCTACGTGCCTATGACTTCGTTTCCCAGGAAATCCGTGCAGCGGAAGATCCTGAATTTGAGACTTTCTACACCAAAAATATTCTTTTAAACGAGGGTATTCGTGCGTGGATGGCAGCTCAGGATCAGCCTCATGAAAATCTTATATTCCCTGAGGAGGTTCTACCACGTGGAAACGCTCTTTAATGGAACTTTCGTTTTAGCTGGTCGTGACCAAGAAACCACCGGTTTTGCTTGGTGGGCCGGGAATGCCAGACTTATCAATTTGTCGGGTAAACTACTTGGAGCTCACGTAGCCCATGCAGGATTAATCGTATTCTGGGCCGGAGCAATGAACCTATTTGAAGTGGCCCATTTCGTACCAGAAAAACCCATGTATGAACAAGGGTTGATTTTACTTCCGCACTTAGCTACTCTAGGTTGGGGAGTAGGGCCAGGGGGAGAAGTTCTAGATACTTTTCCGTACTTTGTATCTGGAGTACTTCATCTAATTTCCTCCGCAGTCTTAGGCTTCGGTGGCATTTATCACGCGCTTCTGGGACCTGAGACTCTTGAAGAATCTTTTCCATTCTTTGGTTATGTGTGGAAAGATAGAAATAAAATGACTACAATTTTGGGTATTCACCTAATTTTGTTAGGTATAGGTGCTTTTCTTCTAGTACTCAAAGCTCTTTATTTTGGCGGTATATATGATACCTGGGCTCCTGGGGGAGGAGATGTAAGAAAAATTACCAATTTGACCCTTAGCCCCGGTGTTATATTTGGTTATTTACTAAAATCCCCTTTTGGGGGAGAGGGTTGGATTGTTAGTGTGGATGATTTAGAAGATATAATTGGGGGACATGTATGGTTGGGTTTCATTTGTGTATTTGGCGGAATTTGGCATATCTTAACCAAACCCTTCGCATGGGCTCGCCGTGCATTTGTATGGTCTGGAGAAGCTTACTTGTCTTATAGTTTAGGCGCTTTATCTGTCTTTGGTTTTATCGCTTGTTGTTTTGTCTGGTTCAATAATACAGCTTATCCGAGTGAGTTTTATGGACCTACTGGGCCAGAAGCTTCTCAAGCTCAAGCATTTACTTTTCTAGTTAGAGATCAGCGTCTTGGAGCTAATGTGGGATCTGCCCAAGGACCCACAGGTTTAGGTAAATATCTAATGCGTTCCCCAACGGGAGAGGTTATTTTTGGAGGGGAAACTATGCGTTTTTGGGACCTTCGTGCTCCATGGTTAGAACCTCTAAGGGGCCCCAACGGTTTGGACTTGAGTAGGTTGAAAAAAGACATACAACCTTGGCAAGAACGACGTTCGGCAGAATATATGACCCATGCTCCTTTAGGCTCTTTAAATTCTGTGGGTGGCGTAGCTACCGAGATCAATGCAGTTAATTATGTTTCTCCTAGAAGTTGGTTATCGACTTCCCATTTTGTTCTAGGATTCTTCTTTTTTGTGGGCCATTTGTGGCATGCAGGAAGAGCCCGGGCTGCTGCAGCAGGATTTGAAAAGGGAATCGATCGTGATTTGGAGCCTGTTCTTTACATGACCCCTCTTAACTAAGATTTTCTTATTTATACCTGTTCTACTGTTTTTTTCTGTTCTGGCTCGGTTATTCTATCTAGCCGAGCCATTCATTCCTTTCTATGAAAGAAAGATAAGGGGACAGAACAAAAAAAAACAAATAAAGAAACAAACGTATTCAATACGCAAAAGAAAAGAGAGAGGAAAGCAAAAGGAGAGAGAGAGGAAAGCAAAAGGAGAGAGAGGGATTCGAACCCTCGATAGTTCCTAGAACTATACCGGTTTTCAAGACCGGAGCTATCAACCACTCAGCCATCTCTCCACAGCCTAATCCTTATTTTATTCCTACAAATAGAACATAGCCATACGAAATGACCCACTAACCTCTAGAAACATCTCAAATACAAATCCCTTTTCGATATATTTCTGTATACTGTATACATGGATACAGGATCCGCTATATCTGCTTGTGAAATAAAGCATAAAACCCCCTCAACCCCATATCCAAATAAAAAAAGTGGTGAGTAATAAGTTTTAAAGAGAAGAATCAATGGATTCATGATTAAACCCCTCCTACTTCTTGTATTTTATTACAATTTTGATTAAGTGAGGGATCAAATATAATATGTAGTCAACTTTATTTGATGGTAACTTGGAGGATTAGAAATATGACTATTGCTTTCCAATTAGCTGTTTTTGCATTAATTGTGACTTCCTCAGTCTTAGTCATTAGTGTACCCCTTGTATTTGCTTCTCCTGATGGTTGGTCAAACAATAAAAACGTTGTATTTTCCGGTACATCATTATGGATTGGACTAGTCTTTCTGGTAGCTATTCTAAATTCTCTCATTTCTTAAATGTGTTTAGTATTTAGTAGCCCGATACAAAATAAAAAAGGGCCGTTTATTCGGATTGTGAGACGCATTAAAATGCAATTTGCGGCCCGAATTGATTGACAGACAATTAAATTAATAAAAAGAAAACTCAAATAGAAAATGAAACGGTCGACCCAGACATAGACGGTCGACCCAGGCGGATATACCCTATAAAATATAGGACGTAGCGAGCGTAGTTCAATGGTAAAACATCTCCTTGCCAAGGAGAAGATACGGGTTCGATTCCCGCCGCTCGCCAGCTTAATTTAGTAAGGTACTATGATAAAAAATTTAGTCTACTTTTATTAAAGTAATAGGTGTTAGTCTAGTACCGTACCCTTTACTATCTTAGCCCCCCTTTGCACCCCACTCAAAAAAAGAGCACTACAGCGGCGGGAATCGAACTCGGCAACAGGGCTCCCTAAACCGGGGATTCACCGAAACAAACAACCAGCAAACAGCTTTTAAAGGGAAGGGAGATAGACTGTGCCTTTCTTTCATTTATTTTTTCTTTTCTGCAAGGTAGGGGCCCTTGAGAGTTCCTCTTGTGGTACCAAGTTACTTCGCAACCTGCTCAATTTGGCCTTATAGGGCCGGGAACTAATGAATAAAAAGGGTTGGATACCGCCCAACCACCCAGCCCTCTACCATATCTAGACAAATAGAATAGTCCTTTTATACAGACTGCTAAGTGCGGAGACGGGAATCGAACCCGTGACCTCAAGGTTATGAGCCTCGTGAGCTACCAAACTGCTCTACTCCGCTCTGGAGCGCTGGAAACCGGTGGACGAAAAAGGTTGAATACAGGCCTCTACCATGTCTAGACAAATAGAATAGTTCTTTTATACAGAATGGAGCGGGTAGCGG
>BDMV01000012.1:6003393-6109111 GCA_008326285.1 Oryza officinalis | reverse complement strand
AGGAGCGGCGGCGCGACGTTGGAAGGGGGGGCGAGCTCCGGGGGCGGCAATGGCGGCCGGGGGCGAGGGGATTTTTAGAGGGGGTTTAGGTCGGTTTCGGGGGGGGGAAATGCCGATTTTGGGCCGGGAGAGGCGGTGCGGCCGAGAGCGGAGCGGGGACCGGCGCAAGCGGCCAAGCGGCCGGGTGACGTCGGCGGCGGTCGGCGCCGGGGAAAAAGAAAAAAGGGGGGGGAGAAAGAGGCCTTGCCCCTTGCCGATTCGGGTAGGAGAAAAGCGGAGAGGGGAGGGGGCGCGCGCTCGGCGCCTTGGCGGCATGCGCGCGCAGCGCAGCGGCGGGGCCGAGGCGGGGGCCAGCGGCGGTCGCGGACGGAACGGCGCCGGCGGGGGAAGGCTTCGGGAGGGAGAAGAAACGGGAAAGAGAGAGAGAGAGAGCTGCGGACCGGCTCGGGCGCGGACCGGGCCGAGCGGCCTGGCGCGGGAGGGAGCTGGGCCGGGCGACGGCCTAGGGAAGGAAGGGCGCGGGTGGAGGCAGGCCGAGGGGGAATCAGCCTGAGGGGGAGGGAGGACTGGGCCGGCAGCGGCCCAGGAGGGAAAGGGAGAAGGAAACAGGCCGGGAAGGGAAATCGGCCCGGGACAAGGGAGGTAAAACAGACTTTTTCCTGAGAGATTGAAAGACGGACTTTGAGGGCTTGGATTCGAAATCCGTTTTCGCGGTTTTCTCCGGGATTGAAGAGAGAGGGGAGACACGAGACCTGGGCACACAACAAGACTCAACCGAAGAGCAAATTTTCGCAAATAGGGTTTTTAGCGAAATAGTTTTCCCGCTAACGCCGCGACAAAACGGGCGTTACACAAAAGGACGGCCTTGCATTTTTCCATGCGGCCCCCTTGCCACCCTCTGGGAGGGTGTTTTTTGACTGTGCGGGGGGCCGCCTGCAAAAGGCGGTGAGGCCGTCCTGGTATTTTTGCAGGCGGCCCCCTTGCCCTCCTCTGGGAGGGCGATTTTTGGCCCCCGTGTATAAAACCCCTCCTCCCTCTCCAAATTTTCATTATATTCACTCAAAATCCAAAAAAAGAAAAGAAGAGAGGGATGAGGGGGAGCAGAAGGAAAGCGGCGAAGCCCTACCGATTTGCTGACTCCATAGCAGGTAAACACATTATATTGTATTGTCTTTGAAATTTTTGTAGCATTTTAGTTTTATTGCTATATATTTTAGTAGATCTGGAGCACACTACATATTTGTATAATTTAAGAACAAAGGCATACGACATATTTATAAAAATTGAGACTTAAGGGGAGGGCGATTTTTGGCCCCCGTGTATAAAACCCCTCCTCCCTCTCCAAATTTTCATTATATTCACTCAAAATCCAAAAAAAGAAAAGAAGAGAGGGATGATGGGGAGCAAAAGGAAAGCGGCGAAGCCCTGCCGATTTGCTGACTCCATAGTAGGTAAACACATTATATTGTATTGTCTTTGAAATTTTTGTAGCATTTTAGTTTTATTGCTATATATTTTAGTAGATCTGGAGCATACTACATATTTGTATAATTTAAGAACAAAGGCATACGACATATTTATAAAAATTAAGACTTAAGGCATAGTGCAAATTGTACAATATATTTGAGTTATATGGTACATCTGGAGCACGCATTCTATTTGTAGAATTTGAGACCTATGACAGATAACATATTTATAGAAACTTTAACTTATGGCGTATTACATATTGATGAATTCGACATTAGATTTGGTGATTATGTTTCGAACTTAGTTAACCTAGTTTTTTGTTTCATTAGACACAATGTCAAGTAAGGTCATATTTCAGTTAGTTCACGGTCAAGGCAACCTTAGATTTGGTCCAGATGGTGTTGATTTGTCAGATTTTAGAATAACATCGAAGGGCATCGATAGGCCTGTCGAGAAAATATTTCAGTCAATTTATAGTTGGTTGCTGCAAGGATTTAGAATAGACCCAGAAGTCGACACAATGTCAGTATCTATTGTAGTGAGTCGTGCAACAGAAGGTTATTTTTGGGAACTAATGCCGATGGATAGCATTGATGCTTGGAGACGGTATGTGGAGATGGCTTTTGAACGGTCATGGCCCTTTATTATTTTTGTGTCGATGCATGAAAAGGATAGAAATGTTGCAATGGAAATCGAAGATGTTGAGGGTCCAAGCCATGTGGGGGATTGTGTAGGACCATCGATGAAAAATGAGGAAAATCAAACAAGGGTGGTGCAAGCCATGGGCATGGCGGATGAAGAGGAGAGAGTCGATACAATTATCGATGGAATGGAGAGGGAAGATTCGGATAACGAGCAAGCGGAGGACGACGTATCATCCGATGAGGAAGATGATATAATGCCCACTAATCAGACAAAAGATGACTTCTCAGGACTTGTTATCAGAAGGGCATCATATACCCTGGGAATACAAGGAGAACAAGGTAATTCAGGGTGCTAGATTTGCTCATAAGTAGGATATGAAGGAGGCGTTGTAGCATTGGGCGGTCTCATTGCAGAGAGAGTTTAGGGTGGTCAAGTCAACCAATTATGTGTACGAAGTGAGGTGCGTGAGGGAAGATTGTCCATGGCGTGTTCATTCATATAAGGGTAAATGGATTGATTATTGAAAAGTTAGCATTGTGACCTAGCACCAGTGTCACTTACAAGGGGTGAAGAAGTATCACCGCAACATCACTTCAGCTTTTGTTGCAAGTGAGATGTATAGCAGTGTTATCTGCAACAATGGCTTTGAACCAAGATTAATTATTAGCCACATTGAAGACAAATTCAAGTACACCATAAGCTATGCCAAGGTCTGGAGAGCCAAACAAAAGATTTTAGAGATGAGGTATGGCACATTTGAAGCATCCTATGATAATTTGTCTCGTCTGTTAACCAACAT
This sequence comes from Oryza officinalis, assembly GCA_008326285.1. Lineage (NCBI taxonomy): Eukaryota > Viridiplantae > Streptophyta > Magnoliopsida > Poales > Poaceae > Oryza > Oryza officinalis. The sequence goes on along the minus strand of BDMV01000012.1, from coordinate 6,106,200 downwards.
TGCCCAGAGGAATAGTAATACTTACTATAACATGCATACATTTCAATTGGCTGATGATCCTACCAAGAGTGTGTTGCAAAGAGCATTTTTCTCATTGGGTACTTGTATCAACGCTTTTGTGCAATGTCGTCCTGTACTATGCATAGATGGAACATTTTTGACCGGTAAATACAGAGGTCAGATATTGACATCGATTGGAGCTGATGGGAACAATCAGATGTTACCGATGGCTTTTGCATTTGTAGAGAGTGAGAACACTGGAAGCCGGTACTGGTTCCTAGAGAGAGTGCACATCGCAGTCGTGCGTATGAGGTCCAATGTTTGCCTTATACATGATCGTCATGCGGGCATGTTGCGGGCTATCGAATACTTGCAGAACGGTTGGGATGAGAAAGGAATTCCAGCTAGGTGGCCCGATCTTCGGAGTAGGTGGTGCATGCGTCACATGGGTGCTAATTTCTACAAGCAATTTAAGAACAAGCATCTGATGGATCTTTTCAAGAGACTCTATGCACAGAATCAAGAAAAAAAATTAATGAGTTGTGGAGAAGGTTGGATGAGTTGACAACTAAGCAAACAGACGAGCAATCTCGCCGGCCACAAACTGAAGTTGACGAGCCTCCCGTACCTCTTGGTGCACTACATGACGACCCACCCACAATGAGGAGGTCGGGATCATCTATTCGAACTTTCACTCATTGGATTGAGAACGAACCAAAGAAGAAGTGGTTTCTGTTATATGACACCGATGGTTCTCGAGATGGCATAATGACAACTAATCTAGCCGAGGTTTACAACTGGGTAATGCGAGGAGTGCGAGAATTCCCATTGGTTGGTATTGTCGAATTTATCCTTCACGGCACACAAGCCTACTTCATGATACAAGAAAATTGGTCCCTCAATGGCAGATAACAATATAATATTTGGCAGTGTAGTGACTAAGTACATGGAAGATAAAATAGCTAAGGCACAAAGGCATAGAGTCGTTCCCCAAGGCACAAAAGTACATCGGTATGAAATAATGTGTGTTGATAGGAGCAGGCGTGGTATCTACCGCAAGCAAGCCGTGCAGGAATGTGTCCTTAAGGCAGATGGCGGATGCAGTTGCAGCTATATGAAGCCTAAGTTTCGACACCTGCCTTGCTCTCACGTACTTGCCGCAACCGGTGATTGTGGTATACTTCCCGATGTGTACGTGTCACATTATTTCAGGAAAGAAGCAATCTTTCATACATGGAGTGAGAAGATATATGGGTTCGGGATCTCAGGATCTTACACAACTCTGAGGCCCCAAGTTTTTTACATTCCAGATCCATCCAAGCTAAGGGTAAAAAAGGGCCGACGTCAGACAAGACGCATCAGAAATGACATAGACGAGGCCAAAGCTGGTGGTAGGACTCTACGTTGTAGCAAGTGTGATCAGCGGGATCATATTTACAAGAAATGCCCGAAGACTGTGGAAGGTCCTAGCGTCGCGGATGTCGATCCATCTGGAGAGGCAAGTGATGGAAGGCGAACACCTGGGGAAGGAACAACAACCACCGGTCACACCAGTACCGGAGGGACGGGCAGGCCGTGCCGTACCACCGGACCGTCTGACGTACTCCCAGGAACACGTTAGGGCCTAGGGTAGGAGGGACAGGGGTAAGAGGGCTCAGCAGTAGTGGTCCACCTCTTGAGTGCTTGTACGCACTGTTTTTGGGTTTATACTTTTGTGGACCAGTACTACTTTTGCAGTTACTTTTACAGTTCCATTGTCTTTACCCATTAATATATAGGGTTCCTGTCATCCGTACACTGCTACAACTACTTATGCATACGACAACAAACTTTCGGCGCTTGAGGTTCGGGTCCATTACATCGCACAGTATACCACAGTACACAGACACAACGCCAGCTCAAGTTGTCAAGATCAACTTTCCCCGCAACTTTGTTAGGTAAAATAATTCCTACTCGCGCGTGCTCGTGTCGTTGGTATGTTGCAGAAACCCTACACCAACTACTTTGGTTCGCACAGTAAACCACAGTGCACGGATACACTGCCAGTTCGAGTTGTCACGATCAACTTTTGGCGCTGCTTTCTAAGATAAAATAAATCCTGCTCATGCGTGCTCGTGTTGTCACATACAGTGAAAAAAATTGGCTCTCATTAAGTCCTGTTCTAGCACTGGTTGCTCCATTATGAAATAGACAAGTCGAATACAAACTCTTCATATCATCTTTCAAATTCCCATGAATCTAAAGAGAATGGAAGCTCCATTTGTTGAGCGTCTCAATTGGCGAAGTGATCTTCTCACCGGTTGGTTTCCCCCATGGTGTGACCGTTCGTTATGTGCTTGTGGGGATCGATGCATACTTAAGTCATCCCTCATGGTAGAAACTCGGGGCAGGAGATTCTTCCAATGCCCAAACATTGATCAAGTATGATTCATTTGTTCCAAGTTTAAATAACTATAATCAATATATAAAACGCTTTTTTACGCTATCATAACATCTTATGCAGACATATCGTATGGTGTGCAACTTCATTGAGTGGGTAGATACGGAGAACCCACAAAACGATGGAACACGTGGATATTCATGTAGTGAAACAAGATCGGACTACCTTAGGCGGAAGGATGAGCATGAACGCCGAATTGCTGCAGAAGCTTTAGAATGAGCAGGTAAATTCCCTAGGACTCCCCACATGGCAGGAATGTCCAGAGTGTCGTTGTGGTGACCGTTGTCAGGTAATAAGGTCCGTAAGACAACGAACTCGAGAACAAAGATGCTTCGTGTGTTCTAACATTGTCGATGACGATTTTATCGTAAGTATGATCTTTTTCGGTACCACTAATCGCTACTGACGGAGCGTGAAACTCCTCACCGGGAGACCGCGCAGGCCCCCCTTTGCCGGTTCGGCCGGGGGCGCTAAGTGAGGTTCTTCGCCCTCGATATAAAGAATGTCAGCGAGAGTGGAAACACGCAAGACGCGGGCGACGTAGACAGGTTCGGGCCGCTGAGAAGCGTAACACCCTACTCCTGTGTTCTGGTGGATCTGAGGGTCTCCAACCATACAAAGGGAAATCTTACTCTCCAACGTATTCGCCGGAGTCCTCCCCTCTCTTTCCTAGGCCTGGGCCTCCTTTTATCTGATCAGGGGTCACCACATGGGCCTCAAGCTGCCTAAGAAAAGAAACATTCTTTTTACAAACAGGGCTAATCTACAGCCGGAAGTGACTTCTGACAAGCATGGTGCACGCCTTCTGCCCCGCTCGCCAGCTCTCCCGGTGGACGCCCGTTTCCACCTTCATTCAATGGCCGGCGACTTTCTTGCCACGCCTGCGCTGAAATCTGGATTGGATCTGACCGGGGCTGACATACCAACTCCAGGAGTTAGCACGCCGGCTCCGGCTAGGGACGAGAGCCAGGAGGCTCTCATCATTCCGACGGGACGGGGCGAGGCGTGCCATCGGCCGCCTGTCGCCACCTAACCCGCGATCTGACCGGTCTGTGACCGGTCACACACCGCGACCGGTCATGGACCGGATAAGCGGGCGCTGCGCCGCATTAAATGCGGCGTGGTGCGCTCGCCTGATCCGCTATAAATGCGGTTAGGTGAGCCCTGTTGTGCTCACCTAACCCGCACACGTGGCGCCAAAATCACGGGGGGTCGGGGCGCCCCAGCCCTTGGGGCCGAAACGGGAGCGGCCCGACCCCTCGGGGAGACAGAGGAAGGGGTGGCCACATCACCCCCGGGCCCGCCCCCCCCGAGGGGGTCGGGACACGTGGAGGACCGCGGCTACCCAAGCCTCTAGTCATGACACCCCCGGTCCCATGTCACCGACAGCTACTTTCCTACACTTACCTCTTCTTACAAAATTGTACAAATAGGAGGATGTAAGAAAATGTCAATTCGTACAGTGGATCGATACGGTCAGAGTTACTTCCATCAGTCAAACGATAACACAACCTGAGACGACCACACAATTCATTCAGGCATGGATGGAGTACGAACGTCAGGTACAAATTGCAAGCTTAGACTGGAGGAGCAATCCATTAGGTTTACCTAAATGGTCGGAGTGTCCAAAGTGTGGTTGTCAATATCGTTGCCAGGTGGCTACCTCCTTTGCAGAACAAACATTTGGCAGGAGATATTTTGTCTGCCCCAACGTAGACAACAAGTTCGTTGTACGTCTTACATTTTTCCACTTTCGCTACCATCTGCATAATATTACTACCCTAACTTACTAACTACATTTATTTCTCAGGGCAATCCAAGAAGGTGCGGATTCACTTTGTGGATCGACAATGTCAATCCAACATATCATGGCCAAAAGATAACTGAGTCTGAAACACAAGTAGAGTACTAACGATTGAAGGAGCACGGAAATGCAGTTCACGTTGAACGACGTAGAAGGGGTCGGTAGATAAGCTCAGGCTTGATTCGTCGGGACCCAACAAATTTGTATCATGTATCCATAACACTTCTTAACTATCTTATCATAATAATGTTTAATTATGATGGTGTGTTGTTCTATGCGTCACGCATTATAAATTAATGGGATTGTATCGTTTCGATTTTCAAAGTTCCTTTTACGCCCGATACGTTGTATTCCTTATAATTTATAAGTACGTGCTTATATTTTCGTAAATTCTACCTTCAATTGTGTACATGATAACATAATTCAACATACGCGAGAATTATACGTAACTTTAACTTGCATTTTAGAGGTAAAAAAACCCCTCCTCGGGCTCCAATCTGAATGAAAAATAAATCGTTGGAATTTTAAAAAATTCTTCCCATTTTGTTCGTTTCAAAACGATGATTTACCTAATTTTTTGGAACGAAGAGTTCAATATTTTAATATAAAAAACCTCCTCCTCGAGTTCCAATCTGATTGAAAAATAAATCCTTGCAATTTTACAAAATTCTTCCTGTTTTGTTCATTTTCAAAACGATGATTTACCTAATTTTTTTAACAAACAGTTCAATATTTCGATAAAAAAAACCCCTCCTTAGGCTCCGATCCGAGTTAACAATAAATCATTTACATTTTAAAAATTTCTTCCTTTGTTGTTCGTACTCAAAACGATAATTTACTTAATTTTTTAAACTAACAGTTCAATATTATACCATACAACAGTGTAAAATCGTCCTTCCAGAGAGCGGCAAGGGGGCCGCCTGCAAAAAAAAAAAAAGTCAGGCCGCCTCACTGCCCTTTTGCAGGCGGCCCCCAACAGTAAAAAAAATATCCTACCGGAGGGCGGCAAGGGGACCGCCTGCAAAAAAGCCAAGCCACCCTCACCGCTTTTTTACAGACGGCCCCCAACAGTGAAAATATGCCCACTCGGAGAGTGGCAAGGGGGCCGCCTGCAAATTTTCCCTCTCCATTGGTCGGCAACGGCCGTCTGCCACATCAGATAAATCGCTCTTTGGGAGGGCGATTTTTAAAGACGCTCTCCCAGAGGGCGATGGACGACTAGATTTGTAAATTTTTAAAATAGAAAATTATTTTTGTAAATATTTTAATAAATAAAATAAAAAATAAAAAACTCTCGAAGTACTGCCAAATGTTATGGCCGTGGCCTTTTCTAGGCCTCCTTGTATACTTTCGGCCCATTCTCAGGTGGACTTATGGGCTCAGAATCTAAGCCTTATTGTTCATGGTTAGGCTTGTTTGGGCTGGATTCCAGTGGTTGCTGATCATGGGGACTTGCACAATTCCAGGACAAAAACGACCGTCTGAACCGTTGGGTGTTGCGTGCTTCAGGGGCTTCAAGCGCATCACCTAACTTGCAACAGAAAACAGCAGCAAAGCAACTTGCAGACGGACACGAGGCAACGAGCATCGCAAGAAATGCTGGCTGCCTCTACTCTCGCCGACAGAGCCATGGGATTTAACACACAGATGCTGTAGGATCAGCTAGCGTCAACTTCCAGTCTCAAAACAATGTCGCCAGTTGACCCTGTCTGCGCCTCGTACACCGGCAAAACAAAACATAAAATTCATGTAAATGTAACTGAAGGGCCTACAAGAACAGATGTACTGTACTATTAGTACAGCACTGAAGTTAGTATATGTTTGCATTGGACAAGCTACGACAATGAACACTGTAATTCAGTAACGGCGTCATGCCTAACAACATTATTCGACCGGCTATAGCTGATCATCTGATGTCTCGACGAGAGACACGAAGATATAGATGATGATCGTCTCCTGTCCTGAGTCCTGACGGCAGAGGCAGCAGTGTGCTCATGCATGCATGAACAAATTATATGAGGGCCCTACGAAGCTTTGCAGATGTCTCTGAATTAATCCCCCCTGAAAAGGAAACACCACATGTCTCGCAGAATCCGACCTCAACTGCCACCCCGACAGACACGTCCGTCCTAATAACATGGGCCCGGCTCGTTCAGATTCATCAGACTTTCAGTGAGAAAAAAAGCTGGAGCTCGAACAAAACAAGCAGCTTCATCATCTTGGTCCATATCGCAATATTGGTCCATCCCATGAGCTAGTAGCAGAGAAAACGAACAGAACAAGTTCCAGCTCAGCTAGCTACGGGGCTACGAAAGAATACACACGCATTGTATCTCCGTCGTTTGGTCGAGTCACTTGTCCCGGCTACACTTGGACGCACTCGATCATGCTCTCTCCGCATCCACGTCAACGTACTCCCATCCGTTCAAGATTGATTATAAATCGTATCGTTTTGAATTTTTTAAGCCAAACTATTTTAGCTTTGACTAAATTTATAAAAAATCTAGTAATATTTTTAACATAAAACAAAAAAATTATCAAAATATATTCAATGTTAAATGTAGTAAAACTAATTTGATGCTATAAATGTTGCTATACTTTTTATAAACATGGTCAAACTTTCAAAAAGTTTGATGACTTATGATATGAAATGGAGCGAGCACTACCTCCGTTTTATATTATAAGTTGTTTTGACTTTTTTTAGTTAATTTTTTAAATTTTATTAAGTTTATAAAATAATATAATAATATTTTTAACACAAAATAAATATATTATCAAAATATATTTAATATTATATTTAATAGAATTTATTTGGTGTTGTATATGTTGCTAAAATTTTTTGTAAATTTGATCAAACTAAAAAAGTTTGATTATGAAAAAAATCAAAATAAGTTATGATATAAAATAGAGGGACTTTATAATATACCACAGTGCCACTTCTAGCTCGGTCGTCCAACGTGCGTGCGCGTGTGGTTCCAAGCGAAAGCGGCCAATTAATCCCGAAATTATAGTGGCAAACTAGGCGTTAGGTTTCACAGCATATATCACGAGCGAGGCAATTTCGTGCGGTCGCCGGCGCTGTTTGCGATTGATTTCAACCCAAGCAACAATAATTTCGTCGAGCTTAATTACTGGTTACTGCATGCTAGCTAGCTCGAGCGGCGACTCTTCCTTTTTCGAGCCGTGAAATCGCCACTAGCTTAGCTATATAGCTAGAGTAGCACCCAATGCCATTAGGTCAAAGCGGTTGATTAACGAGGTAATTTATTCGAATCAACCTGCTACGGAGTAGTAATTAGTAGCATTTGCCATGGAATGTTCCATCTGTTAATCCAAGTATGGTATACTCTACACTACCCGTAGAACAGGGCCTGCATGTTCCCCGGAAATCCAAACCCAAAAACAAAACCAAACCAATAAAAAAATAAAAATAAAATAAATAAAAACCCAATTGCATTTGGACCGGACGCGTGATCCCGGCCCGGCCCATCACCGTCACCCCTCTTCCTCCCTCGTGTGCTCTTCAAATTAAAAACCCACCTCACCACCACCTGCGCCCCATCTCCCCACCTCCTCCTCCGCCGCTGTCTCCGCAATCGCCACCACCTCCCCTCGCCGGAGCAGCCGCGCGCAATGCCTCCCGATCACGGCGTCGACGAGGCCGATATGGCGGCGGACGAGCTGCAGAGCATCAGCTTCGGCTCCTCCGAGCGCTCCCGCTCGGGCTCCACCGTCTCCACCGCCACCACCATCTCCACCACCACCACCTCCGGCCCACTCCTCCTCCCCCCTCCTCCTCCTCCTCCTCCTCGCCCCACTTCCACCGCCGCCGCACCCCGCCTCGGCGCGGTATCTCTCTCCGACATACGGTTTGTCCGGAGGCTCGGTTCCGGGGACATCGGGAGCGTCTACCTGGCGGAGGTGAAAGGCGGCGGGGCGGCGAGCGCGGTGGTGGCGGCGAAGGTGATGGACAGGAAGGAGCTCGCGGGGAGGAACAAGGAGGGGCGGGCGCGCACGGAGAGGGAGATCCTCGAGGCCGTCGACCACCCCTTCCTCCCGCGGCTGTACGGCGTCGCCGAGGGGGATCGCTGGTCATGCCTCCTCACCGAGTTCTGCCCCGGCGGCGACCTCCACGTCCTCCGCCAGCGACAGCCGCACCGCCGCTTCTCCGAGTCCGCCGTCAGGTATATGCTCGATCACACAGACGCATTATTCTCATCGTTGCTGCAAAATGTAAAAAAAAAAAAAGGAAACATTTTTTTTAACTCGTCTGACGAACCAACGCAGCACTAATCACCACCATCTTGTTAATTTGACGTTGAATGCTAAAGAAATACTATCTTTAATCCTAATTTTAAAACTAATTAACCTTTGCCACTTTTTTGAGTTTGGGTACTAGTAAGCTATTAAGCTATTATTGATCATAGGCTTTTGGGAGAAGAATGTGGCTTGTTTCCTGCCTTCTACTAATTGCCTTTGGTTTTACTCCCTGTGTGTTTTTTTTATGTATAAAGTAGTATATTCTTGTTATTATAGGATCTAGTGGATGAAGCTCTCAGTTGTTCTCTCCTTTGCTTGGCCCCATCATGTCTTCTGTTAGGCATGCATGTCCATCTTTATTCAGTCGGAATGTGTTCAATCATGAAAACATACATAATGCTATTTGATGGTAGCTGCCTTTTGGATCCATCCTTAACCAAGAAATGACACACAAAAGGACTACTAATATACATCCTCCAAAGCAACATATGAATGCGACGTATATGAATGAGTGTTTTGCGAATTAGGTGACGGAAATTTGTGCTCAAAATGTCTCCTTTCCTCTCTTCTGAAGAAATGTCTCGTCCTAGTTAGACAGTGCAAGGGATTGGACATCATGGATGGGAGGGAGCTCACTGTCACTTTACATTTTCCTTACTTATGGCTTTTGAGCTACACAGCCGCACGCCCATATCACCTTGCAATCACTCACTATTCAGAGCGTGTTCAGTGTTTGCATGTGCACCCTGCCATTCTGAAGCCAAGCCTGACCTTGTGGAAGTAAAGCTGTTCTTGTCATATGCGTTTGCAGGTTTGTTCCTTCGAGGAAATTAGGCATCTTTTGCATCACACAAACTAGTTAGGATCTTCAGCTACATTATCTGTAGGCGATGATCATTACGGATACTGGTGTGATTACGCTCCGGGATATAAATTAATGCAGAATAAACCTCGGCCGTATTTCACTTGAGAGGAATATTATGTAGGCCATAGCCGATATTACGGAGTAGAAGACAACAAAATATGTCAACTTCTACTAGACTGTACTGATTGAGAATAGTAGTAGCAGCATTATTCGGTACGTCTGTTCCCATTACAAGCATCATGTGGCCACATTCATTTAGTCAAGGGTACATCAGTATTCAGTAGTAGTCCGGCCATAGCATTCACTACACAACCTACATGGCTACATACTGCCAGTGCATAGCTTATATGGCATTCAAAGTTAACATTGCCAGTTAGCCTTTGGTGCGGATTAGTTTTGTGGGTAAAATAATAAGAAAACCATATATAACTCACTCTCACATATTAGCTTTTTGCATCACTCCTATCAGCTCACTGAAGAAGTCTTAAAACCATAGTATAGCCTCAGATACAGAGTTGCACTGTGTGTATCCCTACAAAAACGAAATGAATGACCAGATCTCGTACGCTTTAATGGTGTAGTTGTAAGTACATGGATAGCACACCTACCTACGACCAACAACATTGCCATCAACGCATGGTAATAACTAAGATAAGGTCGGTCAATTTGTGCTAATCCCAGTGTCACACGAGCCAAAGCCCTTGAGCTACGGCGCAGGAACCGTTTGGAGAACATGATCATATATTATTACTCCCTCATAGGTGTAGATTGCTGCCATTGGTCAATGAGGCTTTTATTAACCCCCATGTGCTGACTGATCAGAGTTAGAATCATATCACAGCTCTGAAACACACACACACACACGGCTAATGAATGAATGGATTCAGAAGAGATCAACATGGGGGTAGTAGGGTACTTGCTGTAAGGATTAATCTAATTAACCCAAGGAATTATCAACTGAGTGCCCACATGAAGGACCTTCCTTTGTGGCAATTAATTATGCTTCAGCCGTGCAACTCCCCAGCATCAATGATGCACTGGCTCGAGTACTGTCTGTTTTTAATCTCTTTTTTCTCTGCTCTGCTCTTTCCTCTTTGTGACTTTAGCTTGGTACTGGAGGCTCACAGTGGCATTCACCATGGTGGCAAACATGAACACAGATGTGGATAGTTGATACAGGTGGCCTTGTCGTTAGTCGTCGCTACATAGAGTTGTGGGTTCCTTAAGGTGACATGTGACTAAAGTCCCAGGATGCAACTTCCATACAGTTGCAGTATGCAATAGTAACCTGCTTTGTACATGCAGTAGTTGCAAAGAACACTAGCAAGTTGTAAGAATTAGTTGGTGATTGCTACGCTTTCATCAGCTGAAATTTGATTAAAAATTTGCAATGGGATACATCTAGCATGGCCAACTTGTTTGTTTTACATACTCCATTTTGATTTTTTTTAGATAATGACATATGCTCCATTTATTCTTTTGATGTAATGACATGCTCCATCTGATCACTCTATATGATATCAGTTGCTGATTAATGATGGTTTTATGTGGAGCTTAGCTGAATGATCATGGCAATATGACATTGTTTTGTGTGATGCTCATGACAGGTTCTACGCGGCGGAGGTGGTGGCGGCGCTGGAGTACATCCACATGATGGACATCGTGTACCGTGACCTCAAGCCGGAGAACGTGCTCGTCCGCGCCGACGGCCACATCATGCTCACCGACTTCGACCTCTCGCTCAAGTGCGACCCGACGGCGCCGACGCCGGCGCACGTCATCTCGGACCCCATCTCCCTCGCCGGCGGCCACTCTTCCTCGTCGTCATCGTGCATCATCCCGTCCTGCATTGTCCCCGCCGTGTCGTGCTTCCAGCTCTTCCCCGGACGTGGGCGACGCCGGCGCCATCGCCGCAAGAAGAAGACAGCAAGTGGTGGTGGCACCAGCTGCAGCAGCAGCTTCCCCGCCGGTGGGCTCGAACTGGAGTTTGTGGCGGAGCCGGTGGAGCTCCGGTCGATGTCGTTCGTCGGCACGCACGAGTACCTAGCACCGGAGATCGTCTCCGGCGAGGGGCACGGCAGCTCCGTCGATTGGTGGACGCTGGGCGTGTTCGTGTTCGAGCTCCTCTACGGCGTGACGCCGTTCAAGGGCTACGACAACGAGATGACCCTGGCCAACATCGTGGCGCGCGCCCTCGAGTTCCCCAAGGATCCGTCCGTCTCCTCCGCCGCCAAGGACCTCGTCACGTCGCTCCTCGCCAAGGACCCGACGCGGCGGCTCGGCGCCACGGTCGGCGCCGCGGCCATCAAGCGGCACCCGTTCTTCAATGGCGTGAACTGGGCGCTGCTCCGGTGCGCCACGCCGCCGTACGTGCCCCCGCCGTTCAGCGTCGCGGCCGCCACCGCCGCCGGCAACAGCATTGCCGCCGCCGCCAACGACGACATGTCGGACGAAGACAGCTGCCCCGGCACGCCTGTGGAATACTACTAGAGACAAGCAAGACAAGGCAAGGAAGCTGCCACCATGGCCGCACCATGTCCGTGCAAAGGGAAGCAGCTGCCATTGGCCATTGCCTTGTCCGACGCGGGTGGGCGCACGTGGTGGTGGGATCCATGGACCGTGGCGAATGGCGCGCACGAGGGCAAGCCGGCCGGCGGAGCAGGGCGCTCGTGCAGGCGTCAAATAGTTGCCGGAGGCGTGTCGAGGTCGCGTCGCGCCGCGCCATGGCAAGCGACAAGGAGCACACACCGTTCCAACAACTAATTGTCAACTCTGAATTTTCTCTGGCATGCTGCCAGGTTGGTGCCCGTCTCACCTGCATTTTACCATAACATCAGCTTAGTCCTATAGTACAATAGTACTACACTTTAACTTAACCCATTAGAACAGACAATTTAGCATTATTATTTCATCCAATGTTTCATGTAACAGCCATGCAAAGTTTCTGCATTGTAATCTCTCTCTTGTAGCGAGTTCAGAGTTGTATCTATGGGTGTTTTAACTAGTGAAAGAATGGGGACATGGCTAATGATACGCAGTGTTAGGGCGTTGGGGGGACAAGAAGAGACTCAAAAAAGATGGCGCGAGAGGTGGGGCGATCATTTCCCGGGAATTCTGCGCGGCCACTTTGCCGTGCTCGTGCTCGTGCGCTTGCTTTGCAACGCATCAGGCCATCAGCCTCTTGTGTCACTGCTACAACGTGAGTGGGATCATATCATTTCTGGACACGTACTTCTAGATGAAACAACTGTGTGTATGCATCGTCGCCGGCAAGTACCTTTCCTGGGCTGCACAGACGATCATCATCTTGAGGAAAAGACGACGTGGATACAGTGTTACAGCGAAACAGGTCCATTGTTTATCCTTCGGCCCTGATGCTAGCGTCTTCTCTCGGGTTAATGTGGTGACGTGTTTGTTTTTTTTTATTATGATCTTTTAGGGTTGGACTATATCAATATGAAACTTAGCATTGTCTGGTGTGGGTCATTTTAAAAAAATTGCTGCTAAATTTTAAATTTTAAAACTTAATTTTAACATTGATTTTAAAGTTTTTTAATCATAGTTTATTTTTAGTATTTTTTAAAAAATGGTTAAGGATATAAAAGTTTTAAAATTTTGTCATCGTTGATAAACCTTAACGGTTTATATAATCATCGTAAGTGTAATGTTTAGACCAAACGTTTGATGCTGCAGGGGTGGATCCAACATAGATGTTAGATCATCATTGAGAGAAGGGGGAGGAAAGAGGAAAGAAGAGGGAGAGAAGAAGTAGGGGGAGAGAGGCTGGACGAGGAAGAAGAAGATAGCCCTACCTTTATTCTTTTCGTGGAACCACCCCTGGATGCTAGGCTGCATAGCTGGGCTAGAGGCAAATGTTGCAGCTATGCACAATGATCATGATCATGCTGTGTGCCATCAAAAGCAAGTCAACCAACTTACCAACCATACAGTAACAGGCTTACAGTTAAACGATAGGAGCAAAGCTGTCCTCCAGCTTGATGGCACAGTGACACTCTAAAAAGGTGTCAAGAGAGGTTTCAAAAGTGCAGAGAGTAATCAAAAGAAGTTAACAGTACATTTACCTTTCTTGGATCTGCAGGCATGCATGCACGCTCTCTATAGTAGATATGTACTGCAAAAGCAGAGCAGCCAGGCCACTACCAAATGATAACACCAAGAATTTGCTGCAAACAAAGGCTACCACTTCACCGGCTAGTTAGGGTAACATTATAGGAGTTATTCAAACACTATCACTGTAATAAATAAAAAGCCAGTAATTCTTAAGAAAATGTTCAAATGTTCAGTGGGTATATCCGCATATATGTATATCTAGAGACGAAGCTAGAAAAGCCTCGGGCTTAGCAGAGCTAATGGAAGCTCAAATATTTTTCGCAAGTTGCATAGCATTTCAAAATTCTTATGAAGATGCTATGTAACTATTATGTCGCGCACGGCCACAAACATCTCTCCACTTTATCCCATCATCCTCTCTCTACCTTATCTCGTTCTTTCTCCCCGTCTCCACCGTATGAGCGAGCGAGTGGCGACGACGGCTCTCCGGAAAGCTTGATCTTTCTCCTCCGACGAACTCCTCCAACGAAGAAGAGGGGATGTAGCCGAGCGGCCTTTCTCTGGTGACAACGATGGCAAAAGGCCTCTTCGGCGAGTTCCCTCCTCCTTCATCTGACGAGTTTCCTTCGACGAGATCGTCCGACAACCAGGTCAATTCTTTCTGCACCACCACCTCCCACCATGCCGCTGCTCGGCCTCGCCGTCGTAGAAAGGCGTCAATATGTCAGCGCACATAGGCGTATCTGATGGGTGGTCCCGATGGTTCCAAGACCACCGAAAAATACATAGCTATATGTAAAAAAGAAAAAATATTCTTGAAAAAAGCAAAAAAATATGTAAAAAAGAAAAAATATTCTTGAAAAGAGCAAAAAAAAATACAATTTTTTTGCACAAGTAGCAATTAACAAGTCGCTTATTAATATATCATGATACATTTTTTATCAATTATATACTTTTATTGTATATTATCTTTTGTATATTTATGGTACTTATAAAAAAATATGTAAGGTGGACCACCCATATAAAAATGCTATATGCGCCACTGCTGGCACGACCTCCTCCCTTTCCCCTTCACCTTGGTTTGTCCCTACCACCAACACCTGTCCACTGCATGCTACCGATCCCGCGGCTTTGACAGTGCCACCGTTGCCCGACACCCACCACCGGCCCACCACCTCTCAGGCCATCTCTCTAAGCCCGATCCCCACTTCCTCTCCCCACTGCCATCCTCCCTCACCCCACCCTCAAAACCCTAACCCAACGATTGTTGTGGCGCGATCAGGACCGCGCGTGCGTATGGACGAATTAGCATTCTCCTGCAATGTTTCTTGCCTTAGCTGTCAGTAGGGGTGAAAATGGTCATGGAAATTCCCGATTGACCAAGCGTCGTTTTTTCCATATAAGGGGTACCGTTTTCGATCGTTACAATTTTTGGCTATATATAAAATTTGTTTTTCCTAATTTCCTTTTTGTCGTATTGTTGTCAACACTGAGTAGTTTAAATGATAAATATGATCAATTATCGGTCGATCTAGCGTCGTTTCCGCAGAGGTGCTACCGATTTCGATCGTTTCCGACCGTTTTCACCCCTAGCTGTCGTTAGCAATGTTTCAAGGCTCCAAGCGCATGTAGAGAACATGCAGGTAGTGAGTGTCCATTTTTTCTGGGAACAAATAATAAGAAGATATATACTGCGCTGAGAAGAAACTTATTATATGGAATAAGTTCACTTTGACTCCCTTAACCAATGACTGAATATGATTCGTATCCTTTAACCGCAATACTGGATATCTCGACCCCCAACTATTAAAACCAATGCAATTTAGACTCCCTCGGTGGTTTTGGAGGACGGTTTCGTTGACGTGGCATCTACGTGGCAGTGTTAACCTGGTCTGTGGTATTGACATGGCACTTAGGTGGCATTACAATTAAAAACATATATGTGAGACCCATTTTTCATTCACACAAAAAAATTGTGGGCACACTGACATGTGGGACCCACATGTCATCCCTTCTCTCTCTCTTTCTTCTTCCTCTCTCTCTCCCTTTTCTCTTTCTTTATCTTTCTCTCCCCTTCAGCCTTCTGTAGGGGGCGGTGGCGGCGGCGGTGCTCGAGGGCCGAGCAGCGGCGGTCGGTGGGAGGGTGGGCACTAGAGCAGTAGGGGAGGGGGGTGAGGGCTAGAGTTGGAGCGGCGGCGGGCGGGCAAGGGTCGGAGCGGTGGGGGAGGGGCGCGGCACTACTGGATTTGCCTCCCTTGGCCGTCACGTACAAATCCAGCGAGCACGACGTCTTTGACGACAAGGTCAACGAGTGCATCCATCTACATCATCATTGCTCCGACCCTCGCCTAGGGTTTCTCTTCCCCTTCGACTAAGCCCGCCTCCTCCTCTATGGTACCCTCCCCCTCTTCTTCGAGAGAGTAGCCATCGACGCCTCATGCAACCTCGAGCTTGCCTAGT
The DNA here is from genome assembly GCA_008326285.1 of Oryza officinalis. Taxonomy (NCBI): domain Eukaryota; kingdom Viridiplantae; phylum Streptophyta; class Magnoliopsida; order Poales; family Poaceae; genus Oryza; species Oryza officinalis. The sequence continues at coordinate 6,090,300 of BDMV01000012.1, read as the reverse complement.
AGGGTGGCGCTAGTGATGGCCTCCATTGCAGTGGCGTTGGAGCGACTTCCGCGGGAACGGGTTCCATCACGACGGTGTCGAGCGGCTCCCCTATCTCTATCCATCCTTTCTCCCATCGTCCTCTTCACACGGACCACACAGCTGTCGCCGCCACCGTGGCTTTAGCACCTACGCAGCTGTCTCCTCTACTGCCGCCGCTGCCTCCTCCTCCGCCTCCACCCATGCCAACTCCAACCCGAAGCGCCACCCACCCTCCCGCCGACCACCACCACTCCGGCCCCAGCCCATCGCCGCCGCCGCCGCTCTAGCCCCTACTTTTTGCAGACGACCGAAGGGGAGAGAAAGAGAAAAAAAGAGACCACGTTAATTTTTTGTGTGAATGATAAATGGGTCCCACATATATGTTTTTAATTCTAATGTCACCTAAGTGCGACGTCAACGCCACAGACCAGGTCAACACTACCACGTAGATGCCACGTCAGTGAAACCGCTCTCCAAAACCATCGTGGGAGTCAAATTGCACCGGTTTTAATAGTTGGGGGTCGAGACATCCAGTATTGCTGTTCAGGGATATGAATCGGATTCAGTCACTAATTAAGGGAGTCAAAGTGAACTTATTCCTTATTATATTCTGACGGAATAAGTTCATTTTAGGTCTCTCAATTTGTCGCCGAGTCTGAAATTTGTCCCTGAACTGAAATACCAGATATAGCCCCCATCCTCTGACTCAAAATACCATGTCAACTTTGATCCCTCGGCAGTATAGTGGGGTTTTGGCTGAGTGGTGAGTGGGACCCACGTGGGCCTCACATGTCAATGGCCAACTCTTCTCCCTCTCCCTCTTTCCTCTCTTCCTATCTCTCACGAACAACACACGAGCCGCAATAATGCACGCGCTCGCTTCCCGCGTCGCTCCACCGACACCCGCATCACCTCCACCACCTCCCCGGCTCGCTCCATCGGTGTCGCCACCTCAGGGAGAGAGGACGTCAGGGAGGTACGCCATGGCCGGGACGATCATGGCATTGTCATCCCTATGAGGCCGGAGTCGGAGCCTGTCTCGGAGCAGCGGTTGATCAACCTTGTGTTTTTAATCAAGCTTTTCGTCACCAGCCAACACAATTGCAAGAGATCCGTTGTTCTACCTCTATGCAACAAACAAAATTCATGAAGAAACGAGAACACTCGTAACGGATTCGTTCCATCTCTATGCAGAAAAATACCCCGAAAAAGTTAATAAAAAAACAAGAACACTTTCAAAGGATGACAATTGACATAAGAATTGCAGAGTTGGCAGCATGGGCCACGACGATGCTAATCAACCCCAAAAGATGGTGGTGTGTTTTTCTTGCGATTTTTCATCACCGTCGATCCATTCCCCTGACACAAAGGCATCAAGGCATAAGAACATAGATCGTGAAGAGAACCAGAAGAAGGGACATCAAGAACTCAACTTTGCTCTCAATGGCAAACCGCAAAGGAGAACCAGAAGGAAGAAAAAAAATTCAGTAACTCAGATCTGCCCGTCATGAGAAAGGTGATATCTTGACGAAACTGGTCGAGGTAGTGCAGCGTGAGCGGGCGACGCAGTCGTTGTCGCTATAGTGTTGGCCTCACCGTTGTGCCATCATCGTCGTCCACCTCGTAGAGCGTCATCCCGGGCCTGGCCTTGCCGTCGTCCGACGCGAGAGATGGAGAGAGAGGCAGAGAGTAGGGAAAGAGAGGGAAGAGGAAGAGCGAGAAGAGTTGACTGCTGACATGTGGGGCCCACATAGGTCTCACTCGCCACGTCAGCAAAAACTGGTCGCCTATACTGCTAAGGGTCAAAGTTGACATGGTATTGTGAGTTGGGGGAATGGACTATACCTGGTATTTTGGTTCAAGGATGAATTTCAGACTCGACAACAAATTGAGGGAGCTAAAGTGAACTTATTCCTATTCTGACCCATTAGATACTGTAGCTATATTGGACCGTACTATGATATACCAGTAAGGCCCATTCCATGTCCCCTTACGGGCCGGTCGCTGCCCGCCGTGGGCTAGACACCACGATCCCCTCCGACCACGACCACTGCTTCCTCCCACCCGCGGAGACGGAACCCTAAAAATTTCTTCCTCCCCTTCTCGCCCGCCGAGCTGCGGAAGGAGCTCTAAAGGTGATGCTGCTACTTCTCCTCAGATTTCTAGTCTGGTCATGGCGGGGGCGGGCTGTACATGCGTTTCCGTGGCGGCGAAGAAGTCCCGCGCTCCCTTACTTGCTGGTGTAGTATTTGCGTAGAGAAAAGAAAGGGTTTTGTGCTTGGGCTTCCATTTCTGCGTGCTTGGGTGGTAGCTTGCGATTTCGTGGTTTCCGGATTGATGATTTAGCACGGTTCCCCCAATACTCCAGTGATGCTGTACAAGGTAGAATACTCGGCTGATGCCTAGATAATGAGTTGTGACGGGCCAGTTTGTACGATTCAGTATGCTGTTTTCTATTATTAACTGGAGCAAGAGGAATTTGATTGTGCTGAAGAAAGAATTGAACACCTGTTGCAGCAGATTATGCAGTTCATTTATCTTTACTTCTTTCCCGGTTTCCCCTAACCCCCAATCAGTCAGAACCATTTATTGGTATGGTGTTTCCTATGATTAGTTCTACAACATGAAAAATTCATTGTGCTGAAGAACGGAACACTTGTTGCAGCAGATTATATGGTTCATTTATGTCGACTTCTTTCCCCCCAACCCCCAATCAATTGGAACCGTTTATTAATATAGTGTTTCCTATGATTAGTTCTAGAACATAGAAGTTTTTATTGTCCTCAAGAATGAAACACTTGTTCCAGCAGATTATACGGTTCATTTATGTTGACTTCTTTCCCCTAATTTTTGGTACAATTATATATGATGTTGCCCATTCCAATCTTCATGTATTTTGGTTCCAACCTCATTAGCACTACACTTGGCACAATTTTTTTGAGTGGAATTATGGAATAGTTTTTTTTCCCTGATAGATCATTATAATTCATTTCTGTTTAGTTCTCTCCCCCATTCTCTGCACTCAGATTTCTGATTGTATCGCCTTATGCAGCCAGAAGAAGCATCATGCCTAAGATAAAAACAAGCGGTGTGAAATATCCTGATGGGTGGGAGCTTATAGAACCCACCCTCTCAGAGCTCCATTCCAAGATGAGAGAAGGTCTGTCTGCTTATCCAATCTCATCAGAAACATGTGCACTGCTAGTTAGTAAAACTGATGCATTTCTTATCATGGATGCTTGGTGTAGCTGAGAATGATCCGCACGATGGGAGAAGGAAATGCGAGGCACTGTGGCCCATCTTCAAGATCAACCACCAGAGGAGCCGATATCTGTATGACCTTTACTACAACAGGAAGGAGATATCCCAGGAGTTGTATGAGTTCTGCCTTGACCAGGGACATGCTGACCGCAACCTCATCGCCAAATGGAAGAAGGTGTGTACTTGTTCTTCTTGGCAGGTGCTCATGTGGGCCTCTACAATTACAATTTAACCAATTCCTAAAACACTAGCACACCTTAGAAAAAGATTGACCGTTTCTCTAAAGATTGATTATTCCTCTATAAATGAAAACAATCTTCAAGGACTGGGGAACACACTCTACGTTTTGGTAATGGCTAGACTTGCTAAGTCTGAAAATCTTACTCTCACAGTATGACAAATCTCACCTGCACATAGGACCCCATATTTATTGTTAATTTTGTGGTCCAATTTGCATGGCCAACTGACCGATATTTTTGCGTTGGATAATTGCAGCAAGGCTATGAACGTCTCTGCTGCCTTCGCTGTATCCAGACACGAGACCACAACTTTGCGACCACCTGTGTTTGTAGGGTTCCTAAGCACCTAAGGGAAGAACAGGTCATAGAGTGTGTCCACTGTGGTTGCAAAGGCTGTGCTAGTGGCGACTAATTATCCACTATTGGGATTACGTTTCAAGTTACATCAGGAGCAAGTTGATGAATGTGAACTGAATAACTGATGTAGTGATATCTCCGATGTACTTGGAAAATGCCTAGCCTGTTTAGAGAGTTGACCGAATGTACTCGTAAGATGATGAATATGGTAATATGAAAAAAAAACTTCGAGTTCTTCTATCTTATTTCAATTCATTTATTTTCCAGTTTCTGTTGATAATCTCACCAGCTTACTAATTGCTTTGTGCTGCTTTGTTCTGAGTTCTGACAGTACGATTTGTCCATTTACTATTTGAGCAGCCTTCCCTGTTAAATCGGTCACGACTCTTTGAGTTTCTTCCCTCTGAACTTTTCCTTGTCGTAATTAAACTTTCTATCACATCAACTGCAAAATGGCCTGGTTTGACAGGAAATTTTTGTGCTCAAGCTGTTTCTGGGACAGTTAAAGTCGGCAAACAAAGAGCAAGCAAGAGTTATAGTATTAAACAAAATTTAAACCTGCAGGATTTATATTACTATCTTATTGATTCATTCATGGCACAAATAGATCCACATAACATTTGAAAGCAGCAGGGCATTAACCTCTAGCATGACTGGCCAATGCATTCTACACCAAGCATAACGGTGCAGAACTGCAATGACAATGGCACTACACCAAGAGCTTAACTGCAATTCTGCAATGGTGTCTCGCTGCTGCACATACTAGTTACATACTCATCTGCTATTCTAACTTGGCTGGGGCAGTGAAGTCTGGATTGGTCCAAGAGGAGATGATGGTAAGTTGGGTGTAGGTGAGAGGCATGCTGGTAGCCTCCATGACGGCGATGGAGTCGACGCCCTTGGCGATAGGTTTACCATCTCCAGTGCTTGCATTCTGAGCTCCATTGGGTAGTCCTTCACACATCCAATCCTTGGACCAACCCCAGTGCTCCATTTCAGGGACAGCCTGTGCCCGAGCTGATAGGATTTCGACTCTCCCTTAGATTTCACCCTCTCGAGAATTGCTTCCTGTGGGACTTCGGCAGCTCTAGGGCTTTTCAGACCACCTGATAGGGTTCTTTGGTAGGTTGGCTTTGCTTGCGCTTTAGGAATGTTGTCGCTTTCGGCACCTTCAGCTTGTGAAGACGGCCCAGATGCCTTATCTTCTTCTATCATGTTCTGAGGGAGAATCAATTGTGGAGGCTTGGATTCCATGATGGTAGCAAGAGGGTTCTGCTTATTAGGCACTGGATCTTCATAATAGTCTTCGTTGGTGGATGAGGGCACCTGAATACATAAAAACAAGCTAGTTGAAACCACCTGATATTTGCTTTCCTAGGGGTATAATAGGTTTCATAGGCCTGAAAATGGCATACCTCAACTTCTTTCAGATCAACTCCATTCTCTTCTAGGAAGTTCATGAAGTTGGCGAGGTTCTCTGCACTTGGTTTATAGTGACCACTATAGGCCCAGATGGACTGAAATCAGAAAGTAATCATCAGAAAATAGCAGAAAGCAGCGATGCACCCAATCAACATGCAGGAGAACAACACAAACAAATTATCAAAATGATTACCAGACTGTAGTTTGATACGAAATTCAAAACATGAGAAAGTGTTTCTAAAATACATACAAATTTCAGGCATTTTCCGATCTCCCTCACAAAAGGAGGCACATGCCTGAAATAATTATTCGTGGCAATTCCAGAAACACGAAAGAATGGTTTGAAGTACTATTAGCAACTGAATCACCAATCTTTTGGATCACAGAGAACATAAGCAGTCATATCAATAAAGCAAAACACTGTGCATAAATAGTAACATAGACACGGCATATAGTTTCTCGACACTACCTTGATAACTCCATTTTCCGCTGTGAACCTCCCAGCAGCTATGGTAGCACCTCCTGCTAAAAAGCTCGAATGCTGGAATACACCTCTCTCTTTCTAGACAGAGAAAATCAGCTTATGAGAAAAAAAAAAAAGAAATGCTAACTAGCACAACTTGATTTAGTTCAACAGCAACAAGAATAACTTGTCAGACTGGGAAAACTACCTTGCCAGCATAAAGTTTCTTTGTTGTGCTCATAACAAAAATCCATTTTGTCCCTTTAGGACCTTGGCTTGTATCAAGTGGTTCTCCAGAGTGCTTATGGATTATCTTCCCCTCTGTAACGATGTATTCATAGAGCTCACGCTCTTGCTGCAAAAATCCAGAAAATATATATTTCATGTAACATTATTTCATTGAAATAAAAAGTTTCATGCTGCAATTTTCTACGATGTCAAATACAAGGATGAGTTAGCACGAAAAACTGAAAAATAGTGTGAATGGAAGTAGGCCAGGGTATGCTACTAGTTGCTAAGGCATTAAATATTGATAAAGTCAGATCTGTGGATTGTGCACCTTTGGCTTTGCAGGGTATATGGCTTAATTGCTCAACAATATAATAATAGCAACACAGAGACATAGCACGTATTTTAAGTTCAATACAAATTCTAAAAGGTGCACATGACAAAAGGCCTCAACTCCTAATGCAGATTTTTTAGAATTTTTTTCAACAGTATTACATGATTTTGAACCAAGGGTAGGGAGCAATTATAGACATGATCTTACCGGACCAAGATATTTTATGCATTGCTTCTTCAGCCGAGCTCTGGGACACTCAGGAAGGTCAACATCTTTTCCCTCCCCAATATCAAGCCTACATTTGCATAAAGATTATTGAATTCAATGCACAACCAAACCACTCACTGAAATTTCTGAGATAAGAGTGCAACACTGAACCTAATTACTTTGCCTGCAAATCTCTTTTGTCACAGACATCCTAACCAATTTGTTCAAACAACATACTTCCCAAATACACAAAACACTGCCAACTTCTTACCAGTAGAAGAAGGGTTGGCCGGCCTGGCTTTCGCACCAAACATCATAGTAGAAATGCAGATTGTGACCATATCTATGCCGTGGGTCAATCTATACAACAAGTAAACACTGGGTATCAAGTTGCATCACAAGGTTTGCACAATGAACTTAAATAAACATGGACAGAAGCTTCTATGGCAGTAAGATATGGAGCTTTTATGATCGAAGTTCACACCCAACTGAAAAGGTCCAAGTCAACCGATAACCGAAAGCAGCCTCTTTTCACATTTGTGTAACAAAAGTAGTGATATCTAAAGCAAAAGAATCCTAGTACAGCTACTAAAAAACAGCAGTTGATCTGTACGATTTGTACTCACAGCCTCGATCCAGTGCTGGAATGCCAGCTTCAGAGCCCTGGCATCTCTGGATAAACCCTGACCCACCTGCATCAAAGCACAAGTTTTTACAACAATTTCAACTACACATACACACAGAAGAGCAGTCAATGAAACTTGGTCCAAGTAAAACCAAAACAATCGCTTTCTGGAGGATTTGTGGTGGCAGCGAAGTGGTTGCACAGAAAGGGAAGGAGAGACCGAGACCTTGGAAGCATTGAGGCTGACGCGGTTCCATCGCGACGCGGCGGTCTCCGGTTTCGGGTCGTCGAAGAAGGAGACGGTGCTGTGGCTCAGCCGCGCGAAGTCCAGCGCTTGCCACCTTCATCAACAATCCAATTCACAAACCATCTATCAAGCAGTTTCTGGGCATGGCAGGATGCCATAATCTTCAACAAATGAGCAATTTTTCCACCGAATCCAACTCGTGACACATCACGAGAAAAGAAAACAAAAGCGAATTGATTTGAGATAGATAAATTCCATCAAAGGCAGCAGCTTTTCTCCACCAAACCAAACAGTAAACAAATCCGTAACAAGAAGATTCAGAAAAAAAAATGAAAAAAAAGGAGAGAGGAAAGATTGGCGTAGGATCTGTGGATAATTTACCAGAGCTCCTCGACGACGACGGCGGAGTCGGCGAGCTTGCGCCTGGTCCGGTAGCTCCGGTACACCTTCTGCAGCTTGGTTGCCGCCCCATCCTCTCCTCCGCCGCCGCCGCTCGCCACCGGAGAGGAAACCTCCACCAGAGGATTCATCCCGCCCCAGTCAGAGCCCGTGTCCATGCGATCCGGAGCAGCCGCCGCTGCCGCCATTCTCGACTCCTCGAGGTTTAAGGCGGAGGGAGGAGGAAGACGAGCAGTGAGAGTAGAAATGGCTGCTGCAGCCGTGCTGCCGTGGTGTCGAATTTAATCGGAGTTGCGTCGCTGTAAAACAGTGTGGGATTAGGGAATAAATTGGTTAATTAAAGGCAGTTATTCTATTCTATTCTTAAGGATTGATTTGTTCGCGCGAGGAAGAAGCAGCCTACCTACCCAACCCATCGCATCCATTTGCAACAAAGTTTAGTACTACTAGAGTTTTTAGCGAGGGCAGAATCGTAATTTCTAGAGTGGTTGATGCAGATTTTTGGGATGGAAATTGACTTGCCGGCAATTCTGGTCTCTCGAGATGCATTCTACCTCTATTTTAAAATGCTCCATTGGAAGTATTTTCTAAAGCTTTTTACGGGTATTAATAAAATAGATAAAATTAAATGAAAATAATTATGGACCTTTGGTTTGTTCAGATGAGAAAATATATAAAGAATTAAATAACTATTATAGTTATGTTTAATTTAGATGAAAGAATAGATTAAAAAAAGGTACTTTTAACGTTAAAAGCTGCTCTTGAAATCATGTGAGTAATTCCTCCGTCCCAATATAAATCCATTCTAATACAATATGTGATATATTCTAACGAGCTATTTGTTTACATTAATAGTATTATCATATATCACATTCTCTTTATCTGATTACATTTATGGGACGGACGGAATAGTTACTAGCTTGTCAAGTCAACAATGGTCTCTGTGCTTGCCGGGTCGATTCGTGATCGCGTCTGAGCCGGTCGTGCTCATGTGCGTACGACCGTGGACGCCAGCGAGCTGACGAAAGTGTGGATGTCTCTGGATCGGTTGGTACATCGTGTTTCATGGCCTCATCGGGGAGAATTAATGATGTTGCCTGGTTAGATGCAGCACATTAGTTAGTGGGGGTACACATATATACACACGTATATACGACAAGATTACTTTGTGTTAGGTTGATTCTCAGCATCACACCTGGTTTGACATTTTCAAAAGTGATGGCTTGGGATGATCCGGTTGGTGAAATGGTGATAAAAGCTTTTAACTGATGTAGAATTGCTATTGGATTAGCATCCCTTTGGTGCTTGGTAAAACACTGCAAAGTACGTGTTGCTTTGATGACGCATTTCGACACTATCTATAGTTCTATTTTAAGATAATGAGCACACTAGCTACAGTTGGAGTTTTGACTGGCAAAATTTTCCAAACCCTACCTGCTCCGCATAGAAAACGGTTGGATGTGTATAGTCGAGGCAGTTTCCCAAGCTTGGCACATGTTGATTAATCCATTGGTAGTACAAGTAGCATTTTGTTTGCTTATGGGAGTTGTCATTTTGGCACATACCATGGTCCGAGAAGTACGGCTCACCTAGGTACCTTTTCCAAAGCTGGCACGAGCTGCACGACCACCTAATTAATTTGCAGCTGTACTAGTATAATTAATTATGTACGGCAATGCAGTAAGAGCAAGTAGTACTACAACGTAAGACTACGGCGATGTTTTAACCATGGTGGTGTTTTAATCTCAACGAAGATTAAGCGTTTCACGTAAAGTAAAATAAAATGATATTAACGTGTGATTAATTAATTTTTAATTATTATAAACTTGAAAAATAAATTTATTTGATATTTTAGAACATCTTTTATATATAAAATTTTCGCACAAAACGCACCGTTTAATAGTTTGAAAAACGTACCATAAAAACCTAAAACTTAATCCAATAGCAGTTGGAGTTCCGAACGGGGCCTAACTACAGACATATATGTGGAGAAGAGAAAAGAGAAGAAGAGAGAAGAGAACAACGGGCTACAGATTTGTAGCCTGTTGTAGGACGGGCTCTAAGACAGTGCATGTGTATGAGAGATGAGTCAAGTATTAATGGTGTAATATATATTTATATGAAAATTTTGTATGTGTGGCTTATTAGATTAGCTATAGATGATGGGTCAATTTTTAGAGCTAGAAGTTGGCTATACTTACGTATTAAATTTACTCTAATAATATGCTAGTATGACCCGATCTTTTCCGATTAAAATGCATATCTTACCTCGGTTTTCGTTAGCACATTTTTCAAACCGTTAAATGATGTATTTCGTGCGAATTTTTTATTAAAAAATTACTTTAAAATATTAGATAAATTTATTTTTAAATTTATAATAATTAGAACTCAATTAATTATATGTTAATGTTTTTCTCTATCTTAACTTTATTTTATTTATTTTCATATTTAGTAGAAACGAACCCTACCTATCAGTAGTATGAACTATGAAGTGTTACTAGTATATTAATATTACAAATTTGCACCTAGCTGGCGGACGCATGCACTGGGCTAATCTCACTCGTAGTTAGGAGAAAGTACAGAGTTTACCTTCTCGATTGGCTAGTGAATTTCGAGCTCCATGGAGACGTTGATTATTGCTAATTGTTTCGAATGAGTTTTAACGAAATTGAACCAAAACCGTTCGAGATGCACGTTTCAAAGCCGGCTCGAGATGTTCGAAATTTGTTGAGATTGTGAACCATGGGAGAAAAAAAAAGAATTTAGTGAATTAATCATGCATGTTGGCGCCGGCATAATTAATTATAGCCATTGTTACTATGTCATTTACTCATTTTAAGCAGCTAGCGGAGATAACATCTACCTTGTGTCCCAAATTGCAAGCTAATCATGCATCTTTCATTTGATCCGGTAGGCACACCGACGTGGCCTTTTGTTTCTTGTGGATGATAGAATGATTGACACGATCGTTAGTTAGGGCTCCCACATTATCGATCGATATTTGGTTGGGACCATTACATCACTTCGAACAATTTATATATATTGCTCAATTGACTATATTGCTCATTTGCTAGCCACATGATGCTTTTTTTTTGCATTTTCGGAAAATGATGTTTTGCTTTCATCCTTTCAGAAAAAGCATCTTTGTCGAGAAAAAAAAAAGATGATCCATGATTTGTGTGATTGTGTCATCCATGAGTGTTTTGTGCTGCAGGGTAGGTGTGGCTATCATGTAGGTACTAGGTCGTAACCAGGCCAGGCCTGGCAGGATGGGCTAGTGCCAAGGCCCATAATGTAACAGGGCCTGAACCAAAATGAAGCCCAAAAGTTATAGGCCCATAACACTGTAGCAGTACGTAGTAAGTACTACTCTATAAAAAAATACAAATCATAACTACAAATCTAGACACGTGGTTTTTTTTTGACGAAAAGCTCCAGTGTCTCAAAAAATAACAATTTATCCATTTACATTTTCTTTTTAACCAATCATAACCTTTCATCATTTAAATTCTCTACTTACTTTCTTTTCTCAATCAATTATAACATTTTTATATTTAATTTCACCTTTTTTTTTATTACTCATATTTAAGCCTAAAACTTTTTATATTTTAGGATGGTGTGGTATCTGCTTTGTAGGTTCAGTTATGAAATGGTCGTACCGCACCAATTCTTATGGATCATTACTCCCAAACCTGTTTTTGGGACTGGCTATGGCGCCACATTTTTTTAAAAAAGTCAGATATTTTCTAAAATATAAATTACTGTAAATTTCAATACTTATACTATAACTACATTGTAAGTTTCGATATTTATATTTTAATTTTATAATACACAACATATAAGAGAATTAGGATTAAAAATAATTTATTATCTGCTTGAAACAGTACATAGGAGACAGAGAAGTGTATGTAAATATAGGAAAGAGAGCAGTCGCATAGGAAAGAAATAACTCAAGTGAAAAATGTGACACCTTGCTTTTAGCAAACCCGTTTGTTAAATAATGGTCACCAGACACTAATTATCTTCAAACTTTGATCATTCATTTTTCTAAAAAACAAAATATAATTAATTAAAAGGATGCCAAGCTATCAAAGTGTGTCGCATCCTTGACCGCATGAAACTTTTGCCCATTGTAGCCTAAACATTTAAAAATTATTAGTGACCAAAGTTTAAATATTAAAACTAATGGACATAGTAATTAAAAAATGGGAAGAGCATTACCATGCACACCTATATTCTTATATAATGCAGGCATTGACCATGATTTAAACGATGAAAATAAGAGTCATTACTTATACCCTCCTAACTTCAATGCGCATCACATTATGTCCATGTTTATGTTAGCGAGAGCTTCAAACAGCTGTAACATTTTTAAGAATATCCACTTTCCTTAAATAGATTAGGTTCTTTCATAGAATTTGGGAATGTAGTTGTAGAAATCAAGAAAATAAGCTTAAAAACCAGAAACTAAGAAACGCAATTTTTTTCTAAATTATTATCAGCTGACAATGTCAGAATCTCGAACTCTTAAATCGGGCTTAAATATATCAACGAAGCATGCCGACAAGAACCAAACCTAACATAACGAGCACTGATCATATCTGCGTAACCACTTGTCAAGATGCACATATGGTTTCTACTTTCTTATTATGCTGCCCATGACTAGGCCAAGATATATCATGCACATGCATTTGGCCAAACGCATAGGGCGAACACGAGAAGATCATTAATAACTTATTTTAACTATGAGATGTTTTGTACAATTAGGTCGGATCGCTTCATTTAGCACATGAGATAGGTAAAAGTGATGAATTCTTACTCGGTGTGCTGTAATTCACATCTAGCTGCGCTCTACTTAACTTTTGCATGAATAGTCGGAATTTTTCGTAAGAATACACATATGTTGAGAAATGGATGGATTCCCCTTGGTCCGTGACTCACTTTAGAGGGTGATCAGTCGCTCAAAACAAAAGTAACTTAGTTTTCAAACTATTCGCAACTCAGATCGAGTATGAATTGGCAGACAGGTCTATTGCATTGTTGTACTACCTTTCCTAGTGATCTGCAAACAATACCATCGTTCTTTCAAAGAAAAAAAATGCAACCTAATCAAATAGAAGCAGTATCAGGCTTCTGCTTCGCACACAAGCAAAAGCAGCACAAACACACAGAAACAAGAGCGGTAATTCTGTACGGACAACATTTGTTTTTCATCTTCTTCCATGGTATGGCTACCAGCTGTGGGCATTGACACATCTGTATTGGACCTAAACTAGATCTGCCAGGTGTTACATACAGTATGCTTTAGAGAAGAAAAGAAAGCTGGACACCTAAAATTAAATCAACCAAAAAACTCTAGCAGCAGCAGCAGTAACTCTTATGCAGCACATCCAACATAGTATCAAACAAATGCAGCCCAGCCAACATATCAAACAAAGCAAAGACATCTTCGAAAGATAAAATGAATTTCCTGACTCCAGGATGGCACAGGAATCCTAACTGGTGCATTCCATTGCAGCTGGCTAATTGTGGTTTCTCTCAGCAGAAACTAAGTGACAGGTAGTGGTGTATTACACTGTAAATCAAACCATTCCGTAGATTTCATAGATCACAGACAATGATGAGATAATAAACGTCTAAACCATGAGCAATTAACACATAATGAGTTCTTAATCTACCAAAATGGAAGACATCACAGACAGATTTTTCAAAACTCTCATAAATGATAAGATTATGATAATTCTTTCAACCAAGTAGCATAAAACTTATAACAAGAAGCAGTGACAAGGTTGGTACATAACCAGCTGACGAAGAAGACCGCCTAATCGATCTCCTGGAGCGATGCGCCGGCGGCGGCGACGTCCTCGGCGGTGAACTTGCCCTTGGCCTTGTCGGCGGCGCGGCCGCTGGCCTTGCGGTCGAGGATGGCCTTGCGGTCCTTGTCGAGCTTGAGCTTGGTGACGACGACCTTGGAGGGGTGGATCCCGACGTTGACGGTGGAGCCGTTCACCTTCTCCCTCGTGATGCGCTCGACGTGGATCACCCACCGGCGGCGGTACACCTGCACCACCTTCCCCTCGCGTCCCTTGTAGCTGCCCCTCACCACCTGCACCTCGTCGTCCTTGCGGATGGGGATGGAGCGCACGTTGTACTTGTGGCGGAGCTCGGTGGAGAGGGCGGCGGACATGAGCACGCGGCGGACGGAGGACGGCGCCGTGAAGTGCGCCTTCCGGCACTTCCGCCGGGAGCTCGTCACGCGTGGGTTGCGCTTCATGGCGGCGGCGGCGCGGGGGGCTAGGGTTTTCAGTGGGTGAGAGGGGGAGACGCCTGGATGGCTGGATGCCGCGGCGGGAGGGTTTATATACCCGGCGGCGATGGGGAATGGACGGCGTGGATTCGTTGGATGGATGGAAGAGTCTGTGGGCTTCCGCCTTCAATTAGGTTCTCGTTTTTATGGGCCTCAATTTCGGCGAGAAGGCTAATTCGCGACTAGTCGCGCGCCGGCCCGCGCGAGACCACCCCCGCGTTTCCGTTTTCGGCCCGGCCCATGCGCGACCACTTTTCGTTTTGGGTCACCGACTGCTTTTCGGAGTTTCCTTTTTCGGCTCAGCCCGCACGGTCAGTTCGGTCCGTTACCAAATTTGGCCGACACGTTTTCAGACTATTTAGGCCGACCCAATTCATTCACTTAGGTCGAATCAGGCTTTTTTTTCTTTCACCCATGTGTATAAAGTTTTTATCTGTATGTATACAAACTTTGGCCCTGTTTTTTTCTTCTAAAACAGTGCGGATAAAAAATAAAGTTTCGTGGCACGCTTTTCAATCTCTCAAACGGTACGTTTCGTGCAAAAATTTTTAATATGAAAGTTGCTCTAAAATATCAGATTAATCCATTTTTTAAGTTTGTAATAATTAAAACTCAATTAATCGTACGTTATTGTCACCTCGTTTTGCGTGAAACACTTTATCTTCATCTTTATCTTTATCTTTAGGACTTTCAAACAGGACCATACAAGTATATTTTTTATGTCAATTTTTTTGTAATACATAATATATATGTATGTATGTATGTATGTATATGTATATGTATATGTATATGTGTGCGCACGCACATACTAGTTGAGTGCCCCTGCTTTGCACGGGAAAAAAGAATATAGTCAACCTGTCAGGACCCCAGGTTAAATATTATGTAAGTTAACTGAAACGATAGCGCGGATTATTTAGTCGGATGGGGTCTAGTAATAATCGAGTAAAACAATAACCATCCAACCTTTTCGCCGTCCTATCAAGTCAATTAACCTACATAGTATAAAACTTGAAGCGCCAAGTAGAGAGCATAGGGGATATTGCAGGGACTTTAGTATGCTAGTCAACTTCAGCCTGAGACATGCCCGTCAAACCACACGAAGATGGCAACCAGATGTGTTACATATCTCAGGAGACTTGACAAAATTTGCTAAAGCTCTACGACATCCCAAATGCTCAAAACTCATACCGGTGTAGAACTAGATCCCAGGAAAAGCTCTAGTTCCACACTTTCATTTAAGCGATGAAAATCAGGATAATGAGGAGTAAACACAAATAACTTTACTCTACATTTATATTTAAATAGATAGGCCAAACGGCCAGATAATTACTGATTCGCGGAAGCTTGGCTACCCGAAACTCCAAACAACCGACAAGGAAGAAATCTCTTTTGGATCCGGTCCTAGAAGAAACAACGGTTTCCCCGAATCACTCACAAGGCTAAGCATACAACTTGCAAAATGGATATTCCAGTATAACAAGAGTCAGTACATTAAACAAGTTAATGTACCGGCAAGCACAAGACAATCCTAACATACTACATGCAGAGCATATAGTCAAAGAAAGGCTATATATGTAATTTATTTTAGCGTAAAGCAAGTTTTGGTTCACGATTCTTTTCAAAAGAGTTGATGATTCAATTAACAAAATTTTAACATAAATAGTTCATAACATTTAATATATCAGCATTATAAACATACTCTTGTTACCCATACCGGCAACAAGACATAATCTCATCATAATAATACACTTGACTGCCCACCCGGCATCAAGTCTCTCATTCATCATCAACATAACAAAATCATCATAACTCAACCCAACATACCATTCCAAATCCATAGTTCATAAAGCATCATTTGAAAACATAAAACAAAATCAAAGTCTATACTCATGACACTTCATCAAGTCGCTCATGACCGTGAGCACGGCTAATCGATTAGTTTTAGAGAACTCTACAGAGTTTGTACAGCTTTACCCACATGATATGAACACTCTAGTTTGTTTTGTGTTTGCAAGACACTACCACATTCTTCATGTTGAATGTGGTCTAGAGGTCATAACGTAGCCTTTACATTACTTAACGCCTAATCTTGCATCAGCGATGGCAAGTGTGAATCCATCCTGGGCATGACCCAGAACCGTTAGGTGGCGGGCCCACGCCTTAAACCTAATGCCGTGGCAGCGAACACATTCGTTCCCCCACGAGGCACTATACCATTGAATTGGACAGACTTAGACGCCTAAACTACCCTATAATCAGCGGGGTAAATAGGTAGTTTTTATGAATCATTGCTCAGACTAATTCATTCTACTCCGGCCTACCAATATGCAAGGTTAGACCTTAAGCAACTTAATTAGCTAAGGCTACCCCATAATAGCACATGTGGATGTACGATATACTCAAGTTGGTGACACGAAGTTCAGTCCGTATTCAACTCAGGCGAACACTCCTCCTATCGGTGTACAACTACCACCATATGCACACCACTTGTCGCCCAAGTCTAAAATCATTTTACTCACACTTTAGTTCACAAATACTTAACATTTTTATTTTCAATCCAACATTTAATCAAATAATCGAAATCCCATTCATAAATCCACAAGAGTGAGTATTTTGCTTGGATCTAAGCATGGCTAAGCAAATGGCATATATAAAAGTATATATACCCTCCATTGAGCATTTATAAAGTACTCAAATCTACCTTATGGTTATAAATATAAGGATAATAACATATCAAGGTAGATTATGCAACAATAAGGTCATAGCTACCTTGTATTAAGCATCAAATATCATTTTTAATCAAATACATATGCAGTTTCGCAAACAACACTTTTCATCTCCCAAATCATGGGTTTCAATGTGATCAGAGGAGAGGGGAGGAATAAACTTGCCTTGATCTGGAACAAAATGAATATCACCTAAGTCACTCTTTCACCGTCGATGCGAATTATCTATACAAATGACATGATATGCATATAAATACCAAATTATGCGAAAAATACAAAAATGCTCTAAAATGCATGATTTGGTGCACAATGGATAGGTTCTAGCCTAATATGAATTTAAGTGAAAGAATTTCTATTTTATCTCTTTTTATTTAAGAGTTATGAATTTTCTGTGGTTGCATTGATATATATATATTAGTAGTTACTAATGTATAGTTGTGATTCATTTTTAATATATGATTTTGATTAAATTGACCTTACTGGAATGAAGGAGATTGTTTTCTAAGATTAATACAATTGGTTTCATAATTTTTAAAGCTAGGATGAATTTCCTATGAATTTTGGAAATTAACTTGCATTTGAAAGGGTTATTTTACAATATAAATTATTAGTACTATTTCTGTTACAGAAAGTATGAATTATTATATTTTTAAATTAAAGTTCATACTTTGGTGACTCTACAGAAATTTGGTTCACTCCATTTGGAGTAAGGATGAATTTTCTACAAATTCTACAAGCTCTATGTTAGCTATCTCTTATTTGTAATTTTAGAAATAATTTTCATACTGTGGGTATAGGATTTTATTCTACCATATTGTAGTTCACAATTTTATGAACCTACTGGAGTTGGTTTCATCTCAAAATGAGCTACATTTGATTTTATATGAATTTCACAAGTTTTGAGTAATTTTTAAATTGAAAAGATATTGATCTAACCTTTTTCTATTTTGTTTCCAAAATACAACTCAATGGGTCCACAGGTCAGTCTCTGTAACTTTGCAGAAAAGTCCCTAGGGTTTCCATGAATCAACCCGAGCTCCTTTAGCACGTGCAATAGCAATTTCCATTAAGAATCCCTAAGGTTTTAACTATTTCTAATTAGGTCCTGGTCCCATCTGTCATATGAATGGGTTTTACAAATTAAACCTCACAAACTTTAAATCTTTGCTAAGCCGAGCCCTTAGCGCTTAATCAAGTGGGGCCCGCATGTCAGCGGCTCGGCACTAAGGAGGCAGGGCAGCGGCACCCCAGCGAACTTCTCGCCGGCGGCAACGGCGAACGACGGCCGATCTTGGTGAGCAACCAAAAGAGGAAACGTAGAGGAGGTCACGGCGAATCTAACGATGGTCGTTTCACTAGCTGCGGTGACCGGAATCGATGGCGACGACGGCGCAGGCGGCGGTGGCTCTCGGGTTGCATGCGCATGTCGAGCTACGGCTAGATTCCGTGTGAGTGGATGCATGCATGAGCGTCTATAGGACTCCTGGATGCTTACCGAAGGGCGCGCAATGGTCGGCAATGCTCAGAAGACACCGGCGATGGAGAAGATGGCTTCGGCGGAGGCAGGAACCTTCGGCTTCACGGCAACAGCCCGCTCTGGTCGATGATCTGCTAGGAAGAGAGAAGGGACAGCTCAAGGATGCCCTGGAGATGCTTCACGAGAGAGGAATCGCTCTGGTGCTCACCGGAGAAAGAGTATTTGGTGATGGAGCCCGGTGGCCGGAGTTGGGGAGGAAACGACCGATCTCCAAATTCACAACTTCATGGTTCGATTCCTTCGGTCGGCTGGCTCCTGGGATCGAGACAAAAACGGTGGCGCGGCGGCTTGGCCTGATTTGGCCAGAGCTGGCCGGGTGACGGTGATGCCAAGGTGGCGGCGCTCTGGAGCTTGCAGGGGTATGGCGGTGTTTCGGTGAGATAGCTGCAAGACACGAGGCAAGGTTAGGGGGAATGGAATCGGCATCAGTTGGAGAGTACAGAGTACAAGAAGAGGAGGAACGACCGAGGCGAAATGGCGGCGGCGACGGTCGTCGTCTCCATGGCCGGCGGCAAAGGAAAAGCGACGGTGAAGGCTGAGGGCCTCCTCCCTCGGTTGGATCGGCTTTGAGACGGAAAGAAAGGTCATGCGACGCGGCTAGGAGAGGTTATGGACGAGCTCGGCGGCGGACATGTCTCGGCCACGCGTCGAGCACGCCGGCGCCGCCTCCTCCCGCTCTCTGTCTCTCTCTCTCTGAAGCTTGGGCGGTGGAGCAGGTTGCACAAGGGTGAAGCTAGCCCGTGTCACTGTCAGGTGGGCCCAAGGTTGATGCAAACACAGGCAAGGTGAGAGAGAGATGGGTAGATTTACTGGTAGACTACAGATGATTTNGAATGTTACGCCAAGGACAGGAGGAAAGATGTCGGTTCAAGCAAATGGGCCACAAGTGGGCCAAGTCCATCAACCCTATGTAAGAAAGCCCAACCCGAAGTATAAGGGTGATCAATGGGCTAACTAGTTGGACTATAAATAGTGGCTAGGAGGATTAAGAAAGGGGACTTGAATTGTAATCAGAATCTATCTCCATCTCTACTGAAAACTTCCTCCTCGCCACCCTGTCTCTCTCTGTCTTTCAGTTCAAATTTTCTACCTCTCTCTCGTTTTTCCTTTCTTCCTCAGCAAGTTGGTAACAATTTGGTATCAGAGCTCTCCATCCTGGAGAAGCCTAGATTCCAAAACTCGTCTGCAACTTCAAGTGAATGCAATGGAGAAGCAAGTAGAAGGGTTTGGAAAGGTGTTGACCGAGATCCAAGAGGCTATCGGTTCGCTGGTGATCAAGCAAGGAGAGACGCAGGAAGTGGTGCTTAAGCTGGATCAATCCGTGTCAAGATGGCGACCTCAAGTGGATGCCGCTGTCAAAGGGTTGCAGCGAGATATGGAAGACCTGAAATCGCAAGTTCAACATCTCGAGAAGCAGCGATTCGAGGTCGGCAGTGCATCGAACAACTTGTCTACATGCGGATTCATGGAGGAGAGAAATCAGCAACCACCACTTCTTCCGACTCCAACAACCCCGCCCTGCTTCGCAAGCTCGTCGGCGAACGGCGAAACTGGCGTAGATGGCCACCGCATTGCACAGCTGAACCGGGGGAGGTCAGCGGGAGTGGTCACCACTCTCTTGCCACCTCCGGTCAAGGGTACGCTTCCAACTTCCCTTAATTTTCGCAGTTCATTGGATTTTTCCGAGCATTCGAGTCGAGATGAGTTTGGGGTTCAGGGAGATCAGATTTACAATCACCGGCTGCCTAAGCTAGATTTCCCCAATATGACGGGTCTGATCCGCACAATTGGAGGTTGCGTTGCGAGCATTATTTTGGAGTCTGTGGCACGCATCAGAGGTTTTGGGTGAGGGTAGCTACCATTTATTTCATTGGGTGAGCTGCTTCGTGGTTGCGTTCCTCGCGGGCACATCATGTTCATACAGATTGGTGGTTTTCTGTGAGGCGGTGAATCGAAAGTTTGATCAGAATCAGCATCAACAGTTAATTCGTTAGATTGATCATATCAAGCAGACCGGCTCTGTCAGTGAGTTTTATGAGCGGTTTGATGATCTGATGAATCAGCTGTTGGCGTATGATCCCGTAGACAACACTCTGAATTTGGTTCATCGTTTCACAGAGGGATTACGTGTTGACATTCGTCATGCTGTTTTATTGCATCGGCCCACGGATTTGGAGTCTGCTCTAGTGTTGGCCTTGTTGCAGGAGGAGTTGGCGGAAACATCCAAGGCGTAGGAGCCCCGTAAAATTGGAGAAATCAACAACAAGTTTAAAGGAGCATATCCACTTGTTGATACGAAAACACGGCGGCCTGAGAGATTTGCTTCACTCCAATACAAGTCCAAATCTTAGAAAAAGGGTTCAGGGCATGTCAGTTGGTTTGATCCTACAACCAACAAGATATACAAGAGAATTAAGTTAGATACACGATAGTCGATCGGCCGATAGGCCGACGATGTACCGTAGGGACCTAGCCGATGTGATTTGACCGAATCGGCTATAAGGTGTAAAAATAATGACATTAAACGAGAACTAATTATGTTCCATCGACTGTAAATACATAATCTATAAGCAAAGATTAGATCATATCCGATGATGTTATAATTAGATCAAAATAGATATTGTATCGGCTAATACTCCGATACATCATTATACAAGAATATCAATCTAGATAAATATATCGAGACAAGCCTAATATATTTATCGAAGGTGATATCTTTGTATAAGGGGTAGATATAACATGAAAAGCATGATTAAAGCAATTTTAAACATACTTAGATAGTTATATCAGATAAGATCGGTTGAAACCCCAATACTACCCCTATTACAAACAAGAAACAGGTTAGAAATCATGGTTCTAATCAAGACTAGGGCTGATGCAGCACGAAGTGTAAAAAGATGCATGATATCTAGACAATCAAACATTTGAATGTTTTTTAGGGTGATGAATACCTTATGTTAATCTAAACCAATAAGCCGATTTGACTGATACCAATAAAACCTGAAACAAAGCTTGGCCGATACGGCTAAATCGAGCCATCGATTTAGATTAGCTAAGTTATGTGGTAAGCTAACAAGCCATAGCTCCAGCTGAAGAACTCGAAACACGAACTCGTCGAAAAGTAAAGAGAAAATTGTGACGATGTGCCGAAGGTGTTTATTGAACTGTTATCGTTTTTTACATAGACCTCGGACTTATATTTATACCTGTACATAAAAACTTTGCCCTTGCCGGGCACTACTTACAACTTGCCTAAACAAATAAGTCCTAGGCGGACTCTTACCACAATATTATAACAAGAAAATTAACTCTTATTCCTAATTAATAGATACAATTGCCTTATCCGGACACTATTCCTAAATGGCAATATCTTCAAGCCTTTCTCCGAAACCAACATGAAGCTAGTGTACCCGTGTTGGCTCAACCAAGTCCAATCCGGCTTACTCATATCGGCTGCCCGAGTTCGATTCCATATCGGCCGATACGGCTCCAGCCGATGCACTGTCTGTTTTGGAAAACTCCTTATTCCTTCAAATCCGCCTCGGATCCAATCTTGATTGCCGACATATCTTTATCAAATTTTGCCGTTAACACCACTGCCTTTACCACCTGGCAAGACTAACAATGGCATGGACCGAGGAGTAGCCAAGCATGAAGAGAAGAAGAATTGTGAAGGGCATAGATCAGCTAATGCTTCAGACAAAGTCAGTGCTTTGAAGGCTTACAGACGTGCTCAAGGTCTATGTTATTTGTGCGCTGAGAAGTGGTCACTGACACATAAATGTTTAGGAACAGTGCAACTGCATGCAGTGCAAGAACTGTTTTCTATGTTTCCTCAGGTGTCGGATGATCAGATGAGCTAAAGTTCTGAAGACAATGAACAGGAAACTCTGTTAGCATTGTCAGTTCATGCAATTCAAGGGACTGTTTCTCATTCAACCATGAGACTTCAAGGCAGAATTCATGGCCGAGATGTGCTCATGCTGGTGGATTCTAGAAGCTCTACTAGTTTCATTAGTACTGGTATTACAACTCGTCTAGATGGTGTAGGCTTTGCACAAGCCTATGTCAGTTAAGGTGGCAAATGGGGAGATTCTGAAATGTCTGACAGAGTTACCAAATGTCATTTGGTCGGTTTAAGGATTGGGTTTCTATACTTCATTCAAAGTGATCTCAATGGGAGGTTATGATGCTATTTTAGGAATGGATTGGTTGACTCAGTATAGTCCCATGGATATTGATTGGCAATCCAAAACCATCAGTCTGACAATGAAAGGTGACAGAGTGACTATACAGGGTGTACAGACTGAAGTTTCTGAGTGTAATATGATTTCCAATGAGCAATTGTTGACCTTACACTTAAGAGATTCTGTGGAAGGATTGGTTCAGTTATGTGCTGTTCAGGAGAATCACTCAGAGATTCCAGTGCCATCCCAAATTCAGACTCTGTTGACTGAATTTGCTGTCTTATGATCACAAAATTCCTTTACTGCCTGGGGCTATTCCAGTGAATGTGTGACCTTACCGTTATACACTAGCTAAAAAGGATGAAATCAAACGCCAAGTAAGGAGATGTTGGAGAAGGGCATCATTCAGCCTAGTGCTAGCCCATTTTCTTCACCAGTTTTATTGGTCAAGAAAAAAGATGGTTCATGGAGATTTTGTGTGGACTATCATCATTTGAATGCAATTACAGTTAAAAACAAGTATCCTTTACCAGTTATCGATGAGTTGTTGGATGAATTGTCAGGGGCATGTTGGTTCTCTAAATTGGATTTGCGATCGGGTTATCATCAAATCCGGATGGCAGCTGGAGAGGAAGCTAAGACAACTTTCAAAACTCATAATGGTCACTATGAGTTTAAGGTAATTCCTTTCGGTCTTACCAATGCACCTGCGACTTTCCAAGGTGTTATGAACTCAGTTTTAGCTGGGTAATTGTGTCGCAATGTGTTGGTTTTTGTTGATGACATTCTCATTTATAGCAAGACTCTAGCTGAACATGAACAACATTTAAGACAAGTGTTTGAGATTTTGCGAACTAATCAGTTACAAGTCAAGTTTTCCAAATGTTCTTTTGCCCAACCCAAACCAGCTTATCTTGGTCATGTTATTAGTGCAGAGGGGGTGTCAACCGACCCTGAAAAGATACAGGTGGTTCGAGAATGGCCAACACATGTGTCTGTGAAGGAAGTGCGTAGTTTTTTGGGCCTAGCTGGTTATTATCGCAAGTTTGTTCGTCATTTTGGTATCATTAGCAAGCCTTTGACAGAACTACTCAAGAAGGGACAAAGTTTTGTCTGGACTATTTACCAACAAGAAGCTTTTGAGACACTTAAAGTTGCTTTGATTTCTGCTCCAGTTTTGGCTATGCCTAATTTTCAGAAACAATTCGTGGTGGAAACAGATTCTTCGGATCATGGTATTGGGGCGGTATTGATGCAAGATCATCATCCATTGGCTTTTCTTAGTAAAGCTTTGGGACCCCGTACTCAACCCTGTCAACTTATGAGAAGGAAAGTCTGGCAATTATTTTGGCAGTGGAGCAGTGGTGTTCTTATCTTCAACATGATGAATTTGTGATTAGAACAGATCATCGGAGTTTTTCATTTCTGGAGAATCAAAGGTTGTCGACATCTTGGCAACAAAAGGCGTTAACAAAATTATTGGGTTTGCGCTATCACATTGTGTATAAACGAGGCTTGGATAATGGGGCAGCAGATGCCTTATCTCGTAGAGTTCCTGATGGGCTGCCAGTATTATGTGCTATGTCCATTTGTTTTCAGGAGTGGTTGTAGGATATGCTACAAGGCTATCAAGCTGATACTGAGACTCAAAAGATTCTGCATACTTTTGAGGTGGGTAACTCCAGAACAATACATTTTGAGTTACAGGATGAAATTCTCTATTTCAAACATCGAGTTTGGGTTGGAAATAACACCATCCTACAACAGCAAATCCTAACAAACCTGCATGCTTCAGTCATAGGAGGCCATTCAGGTATTCAGGTTACCTATCAGCGTGTGAAACATTTGTTTGCTTGGCCCGGGCTTCATAAATCTGTGCAAGAGTTTGTTCAGTGTTGTGATGTTTGTCAGCGAGCCAAATCTGAACATACTCCTTACCCTGGATTGTTACAACCTGTGCAAATTCTGGAGCATTCTTGGCAAGTTATCTCTATGGATTTTGTGGAAGGGTTTCCTCGCTCAGCCTCCTACAACTGCATTTTGGTCATTGTGGACAAATTCACAAAATTTGCTCATTTCTTGCCTCTTCAACATCCTTTCACAGCACTAACAGTAGCCCAATTATTCATGAACAGAGTTCATTGCATTCATGGGTTGCCGCAAGCTGTTATCTCAGATCGAGATAGAGTATTTACCAGTACCTTGTGGAAAGAGTTGTTCAAGCGTTCTGGTACACAATTGCGCATGAGCTCATCTTACCACCCATAGTCGGATGGCCAAACGGAGCATGTAAATCAGTGTCTCGATATGTTTCTGCGTTGTTTTGTTCATGCTTGTCCAGCTAGATGGAGTCAATGGTTGGCTTTGGCTCAATTTTGGTACAATACGTCCTTCCATTCTGCCTTG
Source organism: Oryza officinalis (assembly GCA_008326285.1). Taxonomy (NCBI): domain Eukaryota; kingdom Viridiplantae; phylum Streptophyta; class Magnoliopsida; order Poales; family Poaceae; genus Oryza; species Oryza officinalis. Next base: position 6,065,334 of record BDMV01000012.1, on the reverse strand, counting down.
GTCATGACACCGTTTGAAGCCATGTTTGGACACAAACCCAGGTATTTTAGCTTAACAATTGATTCGGTGGGTGTTCCTAGTTCTTTGGAAACTTGGCTTCAAGATCGAAAACAATGTGCAAATGTTGATCCATCATCATTTGGTGCGCGCTTAGCAATGTATGAAACATCAAGCTGACACTAGGAGAACTGAACGGGTTTTTGAGGTGGGAGACTGGGTGTTCATGAAACTTCAACCATATGTGTAGCAGTCAGTCATGACTCGTTCTAGTCGTAAGTTGGCATTCAAGTTTTATGGTCCTTTTCAAGTGCTTCAGCGCGTTGGATCGGTGGCATACAAATTGGCCTTACCAGCTACAAGTTTGATTCACCCGGTGGTGCATGTCTCACAACTCAAGAAGGCAGTAGCACCTTCAGAACAAGTTCAGCCTCAGCTCCCTCATTTGGATCCTGATACAGGTCATTTGGCGGTGCTGGAGTTGGTGCTTCAATGTCGGTGGCGTCGCAATGGTGACAAGTTGATTGTTTAGGTGCTGGTGCAACGGTCTGGTGATTCGTCATCTACGGCTACCTGGGAAGATTTTGAAGAAATCAAGCAGCATTTTCCTCTGGCAACAGCTTGGGGTCAAGCTGTGTCTTAAGGGGGAAAGAATGTTACGCCAAGGACAGGAGGAAAGATGTCGGTTCAAGCAAATGGGCCACAAGTGGGCCAAGTCCATCGACCCTATGTAAGAAAGCCCAACCCGAAGTATAAGGGTGATCAATGGGCTAACTAGTTGGACTATAAATAGTGGCTAGGAGGATTAAGAAAGGGGACTTGAATTGTAATCAGAATCTATCTCCATCTCTACTGAAAACTTCCTCCTCGCCACCCTGTCTCTCTCTGTCTTTCAGTTCAAATTTTCTACCTCTCTCTCGTTTTTCCTTTCTTCCTCAGCAAGTTGGTAACAATTTGGTATCAGAGCTCTCCATCCTGGAGAAGCCTAGATTCCAAAACTCGTCTGCAACTTCAAGTGAATGCAATGGAGAAGCAAGTAGAAGGGTTTGGAAAGGTGTTGACCGAGATCCAAGAGGCTATCGGTTCGCTGGTGATCAAGCGAGGAGAGACGCAGGAAGTGGTGCTTAAGCTGGATCAATCCGTGGTGACAAGCCGACTTACTAAGCCTGTCATCCGGCCCATTTCATGGCCCAATCTATTGCCAATTTCCTCGTGGCCCAATAGATGATGCACGTGTACGCCCGTCTTTGTTGACGCTGACGCAAGCATGTATAGTAGAAAATCTCGTACGATCGTACATACGTACACGCATACATAGACGGCTGGGAGGTCGATATGATGGTACTACTGTTGATGCTTGCTAATCACTCGTCTCGTTTAATTAATTGAGTGGCAATTATTAGGAGTAGCTGGCTGCCTGTAGCGTTGAGACTATTCCACGTTGGCATATGCACCATACGTAGGTACGTGCAGTGTGTGTGAGATATGAATTAATGCACATGGTCCAGTGAGTATATATGTACATGTGACTGTGCACCACTGTATGCCTCCGCCGTGAAGAAATGACCACAGCTCCACACACACACATAATCCACCCACGAGTTCTTGCTTTGGGTTCAAGAACCAATTTATTCAGGGTCAAGTGCTAAACTTAATAAAGATGTTTCTATCAATGGCTGACTAATTATTTTCATAGTGATTCGATAATATGATGTGTACAATGACTTCGTTAATTTTAAAATGCCAAAAATATTATACTACTTCAGAAATAAGTGATGATGTTTTAAAATACGTGCAGTTAACACTCTTTAAATATTTTGGTTCAACTTTTAAAATGATATGGTTAGATAAGTTTTAAAATTATTTTCAAAATATTGGTGTAAGTTTTATATAAGGTGACGGTGTCGTTGTTCAAAACATATGGATACAAAAGCCACGCCGTCGCACGTCTTGGTGGCACCTCACCCGGCTCCCGCGGGCGGCGCCGGCCGACCGCCGTCCGCCGGCAAAAGGATGGATGCCCATGCCGCCGCCGCCTTGTGGGTCACTCATGTCGCTGTCAAATTAAAGCCCAAAACCACACCAACTCCGCCGTTAGTCCGTTGGGGAAGGACATGCTCATATACCTAGCATCCACACCTCATTCGATTTGACCATATTTGCTGCTATATACTCCAACGAAGAATTCATTTCTACTAATCCTCGGACAAATTAGTGACAGGAAGAATGACTATGGTGCCTGCTCTAATTAATAAGTATATAATGTCTTTTTTGTTGTTTTCCTCTTTCTATGTACGTAGTAGTTGCAAATTTTGCAATGTGGACAACATGTGTTTGCATATGTGCAAGGGAGAAAGGATATACTTTCCTGTGCTACTTCATTCCAAATAAAACTACATCGTCCTGAAAGGCTGAAAGCTACTACTATGCCATCCTTGTGCATTTTGGATTGATTTCCTTGATTCAATTCATTGTTTAAATGCCACGTGTAGTTGTTGCAGGTTACTAGTGCCCCAGTTTTGCACTGCCTTTGCACAGATTCCATGCTACTGATTTTTTTTCCCACTGCATTACATTATTATTCAGTTTCTCTTTAGGAAAAAAAAAAGTCTCTGCCTCCCATGTGCCAATATGCCATGGAGGTAGGTACAGACGATCGATAATGACAATTAAAACTGAAAACTCGAGTTGACTGTTCATCATGCAATAGATATTGATGTAAGATTGTTGACTGAATGCTATAGCTGGGGTAGATTAGATACCTATAGTCTGACTAAATCACAGAGTGATGGTCGATCGGTCAATTGCGTCTCATCCAGGTATACACCATTAATTGTATATGTTCTTATGGGTTTAATTAGTTAATTAGCACAATCAACACACCCCAAGAACAGATCAGCCAATGATTTTGTTTACCGAGTATCATATCACTTAAGATGCCAACTTAAGCAAGGCAATCAAATCTCCATATATAGATTGATCTATACCATCATACTACAGATCAATCATGTATTGCATGATATGATCCAGTTTCTATTACAATGATATACTGAAACAAATCTCCACAGCTTCATCTCCAGCTAGCAAAGCTTTTTGTCCCCTATATGTTCAGAGCTATTTCGTGTTAATTAGCATATAATCAACACTAGCTTAGCTACTAGTAGTTGATAATTACATGATGGCACAGTCAGCATGCACGATCTCTAGGCAGTAGTAGATGGCATGAGAAGAAAGTGAGGCCTGCATGCTCATTTTGGACGGCACAGAGCAGCTAGAAATGAAGGCCTGGTTAGTGCCTCCTTTTACTTTGCATTCAGGCCACTTGATTCTTCAAGTGCACATGCATTCTCAGGTAAAGAAATTTTTAGTCACAGTCTTTTTTTTGTTTGTTTCTGAAGAGTGAAGACTAGGCACAGTTTAGAAATAGCCACAAGAGTTGTGAACATATTGGGCACAGCAAGAACAAGACTTTTCAGGCAACTGACCAGCAGCTCATTAGCAAGAACACATGCCATGCTGCTAAGTGAATTGACAGAGGTCATTTTCTTTGGTCATCTTATGGAAACCACCAGTTTGTTTGATGCTTCAGTATCTAAACTCTTTTGGTTAGTGATTAATTCAACCGGAAAGCGAGAAAGAGACAATAAAAATCATGGTATGAGATCAGTTCAAGACACATTCAGGCATTACATCTGACTGAGAGACGAAAATAATTTCAGTTATTCCACCGTATCTGAACATAACAACAGACTTATCTCTCTGTCCCAGTACGATGAATTGGACTCATTTGAGAGTGATATTTGCACTAATGGACAACGGTTGGGAAGAGCAGAACAAATCATTGCCATCCTTTCAACTTTCTAACCATCGTTTGAATTAAAAAAAAAAGGTTGCCATGCCTGAAGAAGTTGTGAACAACTAGCCTTTGCAGATGCTCCACTGCCATCTCTCTCTAGAAGATGTGCAAACGTCTTTTCTTTCTCTTGATATGCCTGGACAAAAAATGGAGACAGAAGCTTGAGCAAAGAGCAAGTGATCATCAACTGCCCTGTTCTTTATCAGGAACACACATGCCATATTGTCATGCTTCAGAGTATGTTCTTTTCTTTCGACATGATCTGGAACAACAACTGGTTGATTTCTTATCCATATCTGTATTATGGACTTTGCTCTACACTGTGGCCACAAGTTTCCTGTCTGATTCCTGGCGTGCTGGCAGCATCGGGATGGATCACGTTGTGGGCAGTGTATCAACTAGGATCAGAACTAGTGTTAAATATTGACGTTATGTTTGCCCACATCGTGTTTCAATAATCCCATCAGTGACTCATTATGTCGGAAGCGAGTAATATAATAGTGAAGGAGACATTCAGGTTTAAGCAGGTGATGAATTGTGATCAAGTGACGCAGCTGACAAGGACAAGCTATCAGAATATGAACAACTCGGCCACTTTTCAAGCGGCTGTCAGTAAAATTTATCTCTAAAATATATGATGTATGTAAAAAAAAACTATTTCATGTATGAATTAGTGATCCATGAACTTGACCATTACTCTTTGGAAATTGGTATACAATTCAGTGGAATTTTCTCATAATAAAAGGGTAGGAGAAAATGACAACGGCTAATGACGCTGGAAAAGAGGGGAGATGGGAATGATGGTATATAGTATTATCTTTAAAATCATCTTTTCACCACGTTCAAGGTAATTTCTTTGTTATCCATTAGACTCCGTAACAGAATTGTTCTTTTATCTTATGACTGGAGAAGGAGAAAGCGGTGGTAAAGTTACAATTTCACTTTCACATCGGAACTTCAGAGCATAATTCACCGTAATCTGATAAGCACCGTCTGGCATTGCATCTATTCAGAGATGGAGACAAATACAGGAACCGGTCGTTTTCACCATAGCCCTTATCTGCAACCATGAGCACAATCATGCTGCTATTAGTGAACATGCAGTAGATTCCTACTCTAGTTTTGGTGATAAAAATTATTGCAGAGTAACCGTTTGACCACTCATCAGAACGGTCTGAAACTGACACTCTTGGTCATTTGTGTCTTTATTCTATAGATTGGCATTCAACATAGCACAGGGAGTCAGCAAATAGAGTAGCTAATGGAATATGGATTACACCCTAGCTAATGATGGACCACAGTAGCAATGAATCCTTGCCAATTTCCATGAAGAAGTATTCAGGCTACAAGCCTACAACCAGAGATCAGTCAATAGCACAGGTAGCCAAGCTAACAGGGAGTATATCAAGTAGTACTACCGAATCCCAAAATCAAATTTTTAGCATTCAAAATTTATTCTCAAACATACTTTCTAGTCTCTACATCCCAAATCCCAAGAAAACGAGAAGGAGAAGAGAGTATTATTGGTTAATAGATGGCTACAACAAGAAGAAAAAAAATAAAATAATTAAAGAGATCTAATGGACCATAATCTTAAAATTATGTTTTTTAAGACAAATTCTCACCTAAAACTATACTAATCCCTTCGGTTCCATAATTCTTAATATTTTGAACAAGGTTAACGTCAAACTTTTATAACTTTGACTATCAATAACTTTAAAAATATTTTGTTTAAAGACAATATCTTGTTTAAAGGCACTATAACAATATATATAGATTTGCCTTACAAAGTATTATAATAAAAGTAAAATCATATTTATTTATTACATATATTATAATAAAAAACATAGTCAAAGCTATATTTTGGAGAACGTGTCAACGTCCAAAACATCAAGAATTATGAAACCGAAGAGAGAGTAGTTTTTTTTTAATGTATGGAGAGGGTAGCAACTTCATCTATTCCCTCATCTCAACCGATCACAACCATATCTCTTAATTTCTTCACCAACTTTCTCTTATAAAACAATCATAACATTCCTATTTCGTTCCAACTTTATTTTAATGCATGTGCCCAAGCCTAACTTAAAAAGATGCTACATTTTAAAACGAAGAGAGTATATGTAAAAATGTGTGATCAATAAACAATGCCACACAAGTGTTTTAAGTCCAGTATATGGGTTTTGAGGTTGCTTCCAGGTGATTGCATAAGTCTGCACATTTATTACATGTTCCTTTTTTCGGAAGTGTTTGAATTTTATTCCCCCCATCCAACAAAGACCTTATTTCTAGTCATTCTCACAAAAGTTAGTGTGGAGAAATAAATATAATGCCCTCATTAATCGTTGGTTGTATTTCCCAAGCTCTATTTAAATACACATATCTTAGGTTGATTGTCTGTAGCTCCAAAAATAAAGTTCTCGTAGGATAAATTTTAAATGTTAAAAATAAAATCTCTGTGGTACGAATGAACAGTTGGAATTGGCCAAAGACAAACCTTATGTATTTAGGTTTGAATGTGATGTATACTACTAGGTACTTCAATAAATGTATTAATTCACTGTTCTTAAAACTAAAGGTGGATTTTCAGGAGAATTTCCTAGCAGCTGGTTTGGCTGCAGAAGAAGTAAATAAAAGTAAAGAAACCTGCAATACGATTAAATCTGCTCAATTTCTGGAACAGCAACAAGCCAACCAATCCATTTCCATATAGCAAAACCTGATAGATTATCTTTCGGATACCAGTGGGCTAACTTGTGAACACTGTAGCAGACTGACTAGCAGTTGAGCTCACAGTAATAAGACTGATAAATTTGTGATTTCAAGTTCTATCAACATCAAATTGCAGAAAATTCATAGAACTGGGCAAACATATTGACACGAAATAGTTGATTTTTTTCTCAGACAAAAATAGATGAAAAATTTTCGTATATTGATTTCTCCTCTTTTTTTTCTATGTACATGCCTATTTTAATTTCTTGTCCAATTTGTTGATACAGTGAATGAAAAGAAGTCTACTAGCTGTGTGCAAGTCTAAACGCGTCTGATCTTCACTGGGAGCCCGCCGCTGATGGACGCGGTGAGCCCTGGCACGAATCTTGGCGCGGCGGCGGCGCCGCCACTCCGGCCATTCTCGCCGACGACCTCGACGTCGAACGCCCTCACGACGGCGACGCTGACCGCCTTCATCTCGGTGATGGCGAGCTCCTTGCCGAGGCACACGCGGAGGCCGGCCTGGAACACCGGGTACTTGTAGAGGCTCTCCGGCACGAACGTCCCGCCGGCGCCGGTGAGCCACCGCTCAGGCCGGAACGCGTCGCAGTCGGCGCCCCAGATGCGCGGCATGCGGCCCATGGCGTAGGGGTGGTACATGACGCGCGCGTCGCCGTCGACGTACGTGCCGTCGGGGAGCACGTCGGCGGCGGCGCAGAACTTGGAGTCGAACTGCACCGGCGGGAACAGCCGCATGTTCTCGTACAGCACGGCGTGGGTGTAGTTCAGCCGCTTCAGGTGCTCGTAGCTGACCACGGCGTTCTCGCCGGCGCCGGCCTCCGCGCGCATGGCGGCCGCGACGTCGGGGTTCTTCGACAGTATCATGAACAGCGTCGTGAGCGCGGAGGACACCGTGTCCCGCCCGGCGAGGAGGAAGCTGACGACGATGTCGCGGAGGAACTTGTCGTCCGTGGCGCTGCAAGCGTCGTCGCCGGACGAGGCCATGAACCGGGACAGGAGGTCGTGGCTGTTCGCGACGCCAAGCTTCCGGCGCTCCCGGATCATCGCCGCCGCGAGCCCGTCGATGAGCTTGATGGCCTTCTTGAGCTCCCTCTCGGACCCGATGTTGAGAAACCGCTTCATCTTCCACAGTAACGGCGACGCCGCCGCGCCACGCATGGCGGAGAGCCGAGACGCGGCGTCGAACGCGTCGGCGAGCTCCGAGACGGGCATCTCCCGGTCGAGGCAGCCCGGGTCGAGGCCGAAGGAGATCTTGCAGATGGTGTCGAAGGCGAAGCGGCGGAACACGTCCTGCAGGTCGAGCACGGCGCCGCTGTAGGCGGCGTCGGCGAGCACCGGCATGAGGCGGGTATCCAACTCCTGGGCGACGATCTTGTACGCGTAGGATCTCACGGAGACGCTGCCGAGCTCGAGGCTGGCCATCTTCCGCTGGTGGCGCCACGCGTCGCCGTCGACGTTGAAGATGCCGTCGCCGAGGAGGTCACCGAGGAGCGCGGCGAAGGGCTTCCCCTTGGGGAAGTTGTCGAAGCGCGTCTTGAGCATGTACTCGACGTTGGTCGGGTTGGCCGTGACGGTGCAGCCGAGGACGTGGATGTGGACGGTGCCCGTCGGCGAGCGGCGGAGCAGGTGCGCGTACCAGTCGCCGAGGTTGGCGAACTCCCTCCTCCACGACCCGGTCAGGTAGGCACGGCAGACATGGCAGCCGCACCACGGCCATCGCCGAAGGAGCAGGAGCACGACGCCGAGCGCCACCACGCACAGCGAGGACACAAAGAAAGCCGCCCCCGCGCACCGCGCGCCCCATGGCAACCCCACCTCCATGGCGAACGGATCAGTTACACTTGGTAATAATCAAGAAGCGGAAATCGAGCGAGCGAGCGAATCGGAGGAAGAAGAGAGAGGAGGAAAATGTGGAGCTTGTGTTGTGTGGGAGGGAGGAGTCAAGGAGGCGATGGCTAATATATACACGCGTGTGGAGGGAGGAAGACGCACATGGGACACGTGCGCTAAATATTAAACAATTACTAATTCTTCCACGCAGCACTGGCATTGTATTTTGTCACGTGTACACTGCTCATTGCCCTAGCTCGTTGTAACGCCCGTTTCGCGGCGTTAGCGGGAAAACCTAATTGCTAAAAACCCTATTTGCGAAAAGTTTGCCCTTCGGTTGAGTCTTGTTGTATGTCAAGGTCTCGTGTTTCCCCTCTCGTCTCAATCCCGGGGAAAACCGCGAAATCGGAATTCAAATCCGAGCGCTAATTCTTCCAAATTCAAATTCCTAGCAAAAGTCTATTTTACCTCCCCTTTCCCTCGGGCCGATTTCCCTCCGTCGCCAGCCGCCGTCGCACCCCCGCGCGCCGATCCGAGCCGTTGGCTCGCTCCCCCTCTTTCCCCACTCCGCTCCGGCGTCTCCTTCCCCTCTCCCCGCTCGCGCTGCGCCGCCCAAGCCTCGCTGCCGCCGCCGCCGCCGTCGATCTCGGCACCCCTCCCCTCGCCCTCTTTCCCCGTCGGCCTCCGTGGCAGCCACGTAGGCGCCACGTGAGCGCCGACGGCCTCTTCCCCTCCGTGCGCTCGGTCCGCGTGGACCACGCCGCTGACGGGCGGGCCCCGCCCTAGCGCCACGCGGTGGACCTCGGTCCACCGGTCCGGCCGCTCGCGTGGGCCGCGCCTCGCCTCGGCCTATCGGCCTCACTTCCCCGATCGGCCTCGGCCTTCGGTCGCTCGGCCCATCGGCCTCCTCTCCTCTCGGCCCACTAGCAGTCTACGAGCAGTAGTAGGGTTTCGGCCTTTCCCCAAGGCTTTGCTTGTGGCGTAGGGCCCGTCTCCGTCTTTTTCCGCTTCCGCCTTTTTGTAATATTGTTGCGAACTCAGGTTCTGTCCGCAGTTCCAACCCTGGTCGTAACTCTACTCTTAATAAAGAAACCGCTGTTGTTGTGATATTCTATCTTCCTGTTGTACCAGCGCTATTTCCTGGGACTGGTACAGGCATACAGATTAATTTGGATCGCCTTATACTGGCCTCCGTTCGGGGCTAGTTTGGGGCATGACACTCATGTTGACCGCCTGTATGATAGGTGGGCCATAGTAACATATTTTTGTGTGGAGGCTAAATTTAGGCTGTGTTCGTTTCTTACTTTTCCCAACTCATCTTCCTCTTTTTCGCGCGCACGCTTTTCAAACTGTTAAACGGTATGTTTTTTGTAAAAAGTTTTTATACGTAAGTTGCTTTAAAAAATCATATTGATCCAGTTTTGAAAAAAATTTAGCAAATACTTAATTAATTTTGTGCTAATGAGTCGCTCCGTTTTACGTGCTGAAGAGATTAACTCCCAACACTAACTTTCAAACTCAGCCTTAGTGTGCTGGAGAGAGTGAAATCTCGATCATATGGTATAGATTTTGGTTCATTGGTGTGAGATCAACATAAGAGTGAGCTAGCTTGTTTTTAGTAGAAACTTTATGAATATTTAAGCAAGATCATTTATATTAGGCAGAGATGCCAAAAATAGATAACCACTTCTGGAAAGAAATTAATCTTTTTTCTTGAGAGGGTACATAAGAAATTGATCTAGTTGTCCATCAATTGTGGGATATAATAATTTATCATTGCTAAATTAGTGCATGGCTAAAAAGGAAACACCAATAAGATTTGTAGTATACAGTAACTCAATTCCCACCACATGAAGGGAATAAGAATTGGAACAATGGTAGCACGAATTTAGCCTATAGTTCCCATTCCATATAATTCAATTGCATATATTTTTCCGTCCATGAAAGAATGTTTTTTAGGTAGTTAGAGAGATTAAACAGGAGGTTAAAATACTGCTAAGTCTTTCATTAATACGGAGAGAAAAAAAACCGAGGAGGGATTAATTAGTATTGGTTGGATAGTTAAAATGAGAAGAAATATAAAATAATATTAAAGAGTTCTAGTGGATTTTACTCTAAAAATACGCACTTTGTGTGATAAATTCTTAGGCTAAAATACACTCTTTGAAAGAAAGAGCGAGTACTATACACACAATCCAAGACATCAACTTATCTGAATAAAGTGACTAATAGCAATATTCAATTACATTGGGTATTTTCTCCGTCCCAAAATATAAGTGATTTTGGGTAGATATGACAGATTCCAGTATTACGAATCTGAACAGACTTCCTATCTAGATTCATACTAGAATATGTCATTTCTATCCAAAATCCTTTATATTTTAGGACAGAGGGAGTAGTAGATAGGTGTTAATTGTGTGCTGAATTGGTGGCTTTTCTTGGGGGTGTATGCATGGCTCTTCCTTCAGTTAGATATAAACATATTTGAAAGAGAAAAAAAGCTACTGATTTATAGCCAGCTACAACATATTACCTTCATTTTAAAATACATGACACTATTGATTTTTATTCTAAATTTTTTTATAAATATCACTTATTTTATTTTGACTTGTTTTATCATCAAATAAAATATAATCTTAACTTATACTTTTATATAGTTATAATAAATTTTTAAATAAGACAAATGATCAAACATTTTACGAAAAATTCACAACGTCATATATTTTAAAACGGAGATTGTAGGTTTTATGATATTGTGTGTGTGAAAGATGGACCAAGTATTAATAGTGTAATCTATATTTATAAAATTATTATATGGGTAAGTTATTAGAGTGGCGTATGATGTGTCAAACTTGCTCTAATATCACTGGCGCTTTGGCTGCCATGCATTTGATGAGTCGCTTAATTTGGCTGCCATATGCATGCATTTGACTAGTGTGTGTCAGTCGAGGCTCGAGAGTGACTCGATCGTGTGGTAGAACAGCAGTCAGCAGAGCCCGTGTCTTACGTATGTGTACAGTGAATTTATTTTTTTCCTACCTTCACTAAAAAACACGGTATATTAATTGGATTGTTGAAATACTTCTATATATATAAGACTCGTCAGATGAGCATGAACTGGAAGGAAGAATGTTCAACTGACACGCATTACATACTGGCTGTTGCAACTGCATTTGCTCAGTCCACAAATATAATAAGCTCTTTAAGACATTGATATGGTCTTTAATATGCTATTTTAAGTAGAAATATTTACGCATTATAATACATGTTTCACGATAAATCTTGTAACATCATTCATCAATCTTTTTTATATTTTTTCTTGCTACTGACAGTCAAAGTTAAAAATATTTAACTTAAAACTGTTCAAAAATACTTATATTTATGGATAAAGAAAATACCTTTCATCTATAATCTCAATAATTGATCATCCTTTTTGGAAAAAGGGAAAACAAATTGATAAATTCGTGTCTGATTTAATTGTCCCAATATATAGAGACACAGATTCGTAACATGATTAAGGCTGTATTCGTTTGATGTTCATAACTAATCCTTTGCGCACGTAAAATGGAATAATTCATTAATACATGATTAATTAAGTATTAGTATTTTTTAAAAAATAAATTAATATGATTTTTTAAAATAACTTTCGTATAATTTTTTTTCAAAAAACATACCGTTAGTAGTTTGAGTTAGCAGTTTAAAAAACATACACGCAAAAAAAAAAAGAGTTGACAGATATAAGGAAAGACACAGCCTAATTAATTACGGATCACCATGGGCATATATATTGCTCGATCAAGATCCGATCCGCGAGCATATCATGCATGTGAGCACATGCATGCATGCGTGTTTTATTCTCATATGCTCCGTGCGTATGGAAAATGGAAAACGATAGTTACCACTACCAAATTAAAAAAAAATGTCACTTTCCGCTGGTATTGGAGGCTTCCAAACCATGGGCTTGGAAACTAATAATGGTTTTACTCATAATTTACACTCTTTTGCTACTGCCACTGCTTGCGTGACTGCTTACATCATCACCACCATTTCACCATCAAAACCACCACAAATTAAGACATAAGTATTATTGCAATCCAATGTGCAGTCTGCTCGATCTCTGTGCAGTACGCTAGCACTAGTGACGCAGAGAATTCATTTTGCATATGACTTCTTGTCTTGATGGGAAAAAAAACAGTATATTTATGCTTTGCAAGTTGAAAGGCCGAGTGCCATGGACCAACTTGGTTTCAACAACAGTCCATAAATATTCTAGTAGCTGCTAGAGTACTAGTACAAATTAGTAATATGTTAACACTATGCCTAATTGGTCAACATAAATACATGATTATGTCTTTCAAAACATGCATGGGTAATTAATGGGAGGACATAGTTTGGTGTCATGTTCATCTACATTGTACTATACGGTCATTCCATTAGAAAAAACATAGCTTGCAATTGTTATATCAGTTACGTTTGAGCCATATATGTAAAAATTACTTAGCTGATTTGAGAATAATAGCATGTCTCATTTGGTATTCCATGCATGAAAGTTTTTTTTGACAAAATTTGCTACAGGATACTCAAGTTTGTGACATTTGCTTCTAGACATTGTAAAAACGTGTGATAAGATTCAAGTACACCTTGAAAAAATAGCAATTAGTAATTTGCTAGAGGACACTGCATTATTATTTTATTATTTTTAAATCAAATACATGGATCTATATATGTGTTTCATTATATAAATAGTAGTGAATCTAAACGATGGATGTGAAACGGAGGAAGTATTTAGGAAGGAAGTTTGTTTCTGATTTACTGTACGTACCCTAGCTAGCTATTTGTCCCCTATAAATTTTGCATGTAAAAACACAATTAACCTAATACCTCTCGTATGAATATAATATAAAGTGCACGTATAAATATACATACCCAAACAGAACAACAAATTCGACTTGTCAGCTGAGCTAAAAACCAAAAAAAAAAAAGAAGAAGAAAAACTATACCTGGCATATGTACGTACGCGCTTGGGTAAGGATCAGATAGAGAAAACTGCATGTGGATATCGAGTTTTTCTCTGCATCTAGCGCGTGTAACGTAACGTACTATACGTACGTTGTATGCGCCGTGCATACGCTAGCTAGATGATACTACGTATGATCGATCGACCAGTTGGCGCCAGAATTCTGCACGTTTTGTTTGTTTGATCTGTAGCTAGCTAGGTCTCCCTCGTCATCCTGCCGGTTGCCGCGGTTTTTGAGTTGAGAGCCCAAGCAATGCAGTATTATTGCAAGCTAGCTCGTACACTGCACAGTGTCATTGCGAGGTAAATTGGATGAGAACGTGCCTACCAGCTGTATACGGTGAACTGGGACGCTGAACTTGAAGAAATTTACAATAATGATACGGGTGAGATGGCTATGACACAGATGAAAAATGAGATGACTATGACACAAATAAAAAGCGGTATAGAAGATATAGTTGGACACTTATTGGGAAGATCATGACGGATCTTTGTTTGTTTGCAGTGGCCACCAATATAATAATAGCATATGGAGCCACGTACTGCCAGTTTCTAAAACTCAGCCTGGAGTGGATGTATAACAAGAGCGAAAGGTTCCCAGAGCTTATTTCTTAGCTAGTTTTTTCTTGTATAGTTTCTTTCCTTACTTGTACAGCTTATTTTTACTCCTACTATATTTAATGAAATTAGCACATTCTAAATGCTTGTTCGTTAAAAAAAATGCATTGTGTTGTAGTTCTCGTTCTATTGGTCACTTTCTCTTTAGGCTATATATATTTGCTAATGTACTCTCTCCGTTTAACAATTATAAAAGATTTCAGGATTCAAAATTTGTACACAAATAATATATGAGCTTTTAGAGTACTGTTTTTTCAATCCATCCAACTACTGTATTTATTTATTATTCACTGGTAGTTGTATGATGACATTGCTAGGCTTGATCTTTTCTAATAGTAAAGTCCTATGGACATTAAAGTAATTTCATTTAACTTTAAACTCTGCCAAATAATCTAGAATTCTATAATTTCTTATATTAATTTGTGGATTTGAGGATGGAGAGAGCTAGCTAGCGCTCCACGCACCAGCCGGCGGCATGCTTTGCTTAATTTAATTAATTTAATTCTGGCGCACGATGCATTGCATCATGTTGGGGACTAAGCTAATGACAACTCTAATACTCTTAGTTAGATTATTAATTATATATAGATGCTTGCATGCATGTTTGACTTTGTTGTCATCAATTAGTGCGTACGTAATTAGTTACCTGAGGGCCATGGCATCACCGGCCAAATTATTGATTTTAAAAAGTAGAGCTATGCTATAGGTTTATCTGTGTATATATATATAGACATAATGCAGGTGTTGTACAATTAATGATTAATTGTAATGTTAACACTGATCGATCGACATGAGTTTTTGAGTGGCATGCCACAGGTGTCAAGCAAGTAGTGAAAGGGTGCCAAACCATGGAAATTAAATAGTTGCTCAATTTGGTGAGGGTGCAAATATATGCCAAGGGGCCGGGAGAGGTTTATTGCAGTAGTACGGCAGGGATTTTTTTTTTGGGCACCTAATTTACATTGACAACAAATGATTTTTTTTTGTCAATGAACCACATGTTGGGTACATTATTTTGCCAAAAAAAATGGATATAATTTCAGTGATACATACTACATAGTACCATATAGATAGAAAGTTCCAATAATAATGCTTCAATTAAACAAAAATTACCTAAATTGTAGCTAATCTCAACTTTAAAACTTAAGGTTTTTTTATTAATCTTCTAATACCTTTTTTTTATTAATTTCTAAAATATAATTACTTCTTAATTTTCAACCTTAATTTAATTACTTCTTAAATTTTAAAATTTTCTTAGAAACCACGTAGTCATCTAATTAATAACATTTATTTTGCAATATTTCTTTTGACATTTTTTCACTCAAAGGGTAGAAGCAAGGAGTGAAATCATATCTAAAAGAAAGAGGATTAAGATGTGAATTTTTCTTCAAATAGATATATATCCATATATATCATTAAAATTTGGGGGCACAGAACAAACTCAATATATTTATCTAGCTAGAATGTTAAATTTTTGTCAGCAGCATATTGTCTTTTACTACATTNACGGTGGAATAGGGACCTAGGTTCACCAGTCGATGCGTGTGGGATAAGATGGACCGCCGCTGCTTCGCTTCCGCTACTTCATTTAGTTGTTTTGGTATTTTCTGTTGCTGTCGACCATGCTTGGTCTATTCGGGTTCCATTTGGGCTACCCTTGTATTATTAATATATTGTAAGACCTGTAAGACGATGTCAGCTTGAGATATACAACTGTGCCATGTGTGTACCATCTACTGATCCAGGGAATGGTATTGTAATACACATGAGGTTCCCGGTATACAAAACCGGGGGCTCACACAATGAATGCGAGGATGTTTTGTAGACTTCTTGTGGAGGACTTATGGGCTTGTCCCGACAACGTGAGGGAGGTTATATAGACTTTTTGAAAGTCTGCAGTCAAAGGCCCGCCGGGAGATAGTCAAGGCAGTGGGGCCCACCGGCGGGTCCCACCTACCTTCTTTTTTTTCTTTCTTCCTTTCTCTTTTTCTTCTCTCCTTCTTATCCTCTTA
Organism: Oryza officinalis; assembly: GCA_008326285.1. Classification (NCBI taxonomy): domain Eukaryota; kingdom Viridiplantae; phylum Streptophyta; class Magnoliopsida; order Poales; family Poaceae; genus Oryza; species Oryza officinalis. Next base: position 6,049,274 of record BDMV01000012.1, on the reverse strand, counting down.
TTTCTCTTTCCTTCTTCCTTTCTCTCTTTTCTTTTTCCTGCCTTCTCTGCTTCATCCCGTGAGAGGAGAGACCGAGCGGGAGCGCCGGTGGCTGGGCGATGGCATGGCACGGCCAGGCGGAGCGGCGCCGGCAGGGGCGGCGGCATGGCGGTTGGGTGTGGCGCTGGCGCGGTGGTGCGGCGCGGCGGCTGCGGCCGGCAGGGCGCGGCTGCGGTGTGACACGGCGAGCCCGGCTGGGGTTGCGCCGGCCGGGGTGGCGGCGCGTCGGCATGGCCCGGGACGGCGCGCAGGCGCGGCGCATTGGCGCGGCGCGACGCGCTGGCGGCGCGGCCGGGGACGGCGCGACGGCAGGGAGCGGCATCGGTCGGCTCGGCAGCATGCCGCTAGGAGGCGGCCGGGCAGGAAGAGGCCGGGGCGACGGCGTGCGACACGGCCGGGGTGGCGCGTGCGGCAGCGCTGCGGGTGGTGCTCGCGCGGCCGGTGTGGCCGTGCGCGGCGGCAGACAAGGATGGCGAGGTGGTGGCGAGCTGCTGTGGCATGGCGGCTTGTATAGCCGTCGCTCGGCCTAGCGGCGCGGATGGCTTCGAGGAGAAGGATGGAGGCGAGGGCAGTAGTGTGCAGCGGCGTGGGCTTGGTTCACGCTTTCGGCGTGGACCAGCGTTTGCGGCTGCTGGAGTGCGAGGAGGCGATGCGATGGACCAGGAGCAGCGGCGTACGCACGGGCGACGACTAAGAGGCAACGCAGTGACCGCCGGTCACTGGGCTTCCCCCGGGGCGCGTGTCAGGGACGGATGGGATGGACGGCGTCGACGCGGGGCCGGGTATCGACATCGCCACAGGGGAGAGAGGGCCAGGCACACACAGGTGGTTTGTGGACACGGCTTTGCTCTTTCGGTGTGGACTTCTCTCACTGTGTTGCCGGTGTTTTGGGGGAAGGCCTCGGTGGACTGGGAGCTTGGGGCAGGGGGAGCCGTGGGGCTTCGGGCGCTTGCAGGCATTCCGTCGAACACTTGGCGTGCGAGCTGGCTGAGAAAGAGGGACAAGAAACAGACTTGTTTCACTGGGCAGGCCTTGGGCCAGGGGAAGGGGAGAGTACTAGGCTGGCTTAGAGGGAGATGGGGCTGGCCCAATAGGGAGAGGGAGGGAGAAAAGAGTTGGGCCGAAAAAGGAAGGAGTCCAAAGGAATAGGATGTTTTGTAATTTTATAGGAATTTGGATTATGGAATTTGAATGAGATTTTGATTGGACATTAAATTCCAAAATTGTAAAGGGACTGTATAAATGGACATTTAATTTTGAGTTTGAATTACAATTGGACTGTTAAGTGAGCTCTTGAATTTAATCTGGCATTTAGATGGGCAAGGATCAGACTTAGAGATTTCCCCGAATTTAATCGGATGGATGGACTGCGTTACCGAATCAACGTTCGATATACGAATTCATCGGTAGTCCTAGGATTCCGAGGAAAGGACTAAATTAGGGAATTTTGAATAAAATGATTTATGAGGAAAGAGGATCTGAACAGAGAAAATTTCGATTAAACAGAGTTGGGTTTAATATTCAATTGTGGTAGTCGAGGATGTCAAGGAGGGACGTGACATTTCGATAATTGACAATAGCTCTCGAGACTTTGATTAGAAAACCGCAATTACCAGAATAGATGGATGGTCGAGAAGACAAAGGAGGGATATTACCCCGAGAGGTGTTCAATTCAGGAAGAGGATCGATTTACGAAATTCGAACACTAAGGAATTCAATGCATGGCAAGAATTTAGGTTTTCAAGGATGGATTTAATCGAGATCTTTGGCACATAATCTAAATACACTCAAAGAACCAAATTTTTGAAAATAGGTTTTTAATAAAAAAAAAAGTTTTCGACAGGCGAAAATCGGGGCGTTACATGTGGTCCCTTAAGACAGCCGCATGCGAAGATGCATTATCACATGCGACTGCTTAAGACAGCCGCATGCGATAATAGGTCTATTTTCGCATGCGGCCATCTTAAGCAACCACATGCGATAATGCATGCGGCCCCTTAAGATGGCCACAGACAAAAATAGGTCTATTATCGTATGCGGCTGTCTTAAGGAGCCGCATGCGATAATGCATCTTCGCATGCGGCTGTTTGACCCGCCCCCAGGGGGTGCTATTTTTGCAGGCGCGGCCACAGGTCGCCCGCATGCAACTTATAGCCCCCCTCGTACAGAAAAATGTTTTCTGTAGTAGTGATTATAAGTCATTTTGATTTTTTTAAAAGTCAAATTTCTTGAAAGTTTAATCAAGTTTATAAAAAAATATAACAACATTTATAACACTAAATTAGTTTTATTAAATGTAATTGTAAATAATTTTTTATAGTTTTTTGTTTTATGTTGAAAATATTATTATATTTTTCTATAAATTTAATCAAAATTAAACAAGATTGATTTTAAAAAAAATCAAAATGACTTATATGTATTTATAATACATAGAACGAAGAGAATAGTGTGATGCTTCCTACAACATACACACCCATTTTCTCTGAGGTTACTAATTAAGACACGTCCTAATTACATTAGTCTTCTGTAACATGTATGTTCGGTTTGGATGACTTATATACACTAGTACATAAAGTCTTATAGGTGTCGATTCGAAAAACCACATAAGTGTCGATTTTGGGACCGGCACCAATTGATCGGCACTAATGACCTAAGTTATTGGTGCCGGTTCGAGAACCGACACCTATGTGACACTATAGGTGTCGATTCTAATTTAGAATCGGCACCTATTGGGGTGGACCCATTTTTAATTTTTGTAGGTGCTAAACAGACCCAAAAAATATATTTTGTATTTTATTTAGTATCTATACCATCACAATTCACTGCCCATAAATCCTATGATTTTTTCAACCCATATTTATATATATGCCTCAAACAAGATTTAAACTCGAAACCTCTCTTTCCATCCAAATCATCCTTACCATCTCACTTACAAACACTTGTTGTCTTGCAAACAAATGCTATTCTTTTGAGACAATTGTTATCTAAACTTATAATCCATATTTAACACCATAGATGAGCTCAAATGAAATTTTTGTCAACTATAAAATTGTAGATCTCATCTAGATCTACAACTTTTATATATGTTTTGTCTTCATCCGAGATCGTTTAGAAATTTTAAATATTCACTTATGCAAATAGATCTGAGACATTATAACACATTTTTGGACATCCAAACGACCTTAAATCAAAAAGTCATCAACTACAAAATTGTAGATCTCGTCGAGCTCTACAAATTTGATATAAAGTTTATATTCATCCGACTTTATATGAAAAAGTTATATGAAAAACCGGTAGGAATAGAACCGACACCTATTTGTCACGTAGGTGCCGGTTCTTGTTATGAACCGACACGTATGTGATAAGTGCCAGTTTATAAGAAGGGTCAGCACCTTTTTAGACGTGTTATAGGTGCCGGTTCTTATTAAGAACCTAATAACCGGCACCGGTTTATAAGGAGGGCCGGCACATTTTTGGGCATGATGACCGTTTGGAGGGGAGTCATTGGTGCCGATTTTTCTTAGAAACCGGCACCAATATACTTCTCTCAATGAACCGGTGCCTATAAAACTTTATAGGTATCGGTTCGTGAAAATATGAGCGAGAAACGTCTTATAGGTATCGGTTCTAACAAAATCGGTACTTATGTGACCGGTATCTATGGAGTTTTTTTAGTAGTGACAATAACTGCATGCATGATATCTGAAGGGCTTTTAAAGTGTTTTAGAAAGGTCAATTTTGAACCCCCAAAGTTCTTATCTTTCTATGACGTACGTACAATGCTCGGTCTTATGCTTAACATGGATCAGGGTTTATATTCAAATGAGATCATCAGGGAAACCGTATTAGAACATCGCAACGTATTACCATCAATGCTTTGTCGTCTTATCATATCATGGTCCATCATAACAAAAGCGTATAGGAACAGAAAGCGCGTGCAGCTAGCGAAGGTCGGCGTTTTTTCTTGCGTTTTTTCATCAGCACAATTCAGCACCGGTCGCTTGTTGGTCAAGCTCCTCGATCGGTGGAACAGACCATCCGAAATTCTTGTGATGTTTCCAAATTTCAAACGCGGCACTTACCAAGAAAATCCCTGAAAGCTGCACACCACCAAAGATCACTACTAAAAAAACATTTTCTGTAGAGGCTAAAACATATTTTTGGCGTTAGACGTTTCGTGAGTAATTAAAGGTGATTTTCACTGACAAAATCCGACCGTTAGTGAAAATCGATTTTCAATGACGGATGTTTATGCCATCCGCGAGTAAAAATAAACATGATTTTTATTGGTGACACTATTTTTAGTCTGCCTAAAAAAATAAAAAAGTGCCATGAAAAATCGTTTCTTAAGGCTATGTTCTTGTGTTAAAGTTTCCAACTCATTTTTCTTGTTTTCTACGCACACGCTTTCCAAACTGCTAAACGATATAATTTTTTTAAAAAAAAATTATACGAAAGTTGCTTTAAAAAATCATATTAATCTATTTTTAAAAAAAAACTAATATTTAATTAATTATATGTTAATAAATTGTTTCGTTTTACTTGCACGAAAATCGAACGTAGTCTAAGGCTTTGTTCGTTTGCATGCTCTCCTAACCCATACCACGCGCACGGAAAACGGAATAGTCCATTAGCGCGTGATTAATTAAGTATTAGCTAATTTTTTTTTTCAAAAATGAATTAATTTGATTTTTTTAAACAACTTTTATATAGAAATTTTTTACAAAAAAATACACCGGTTAGTAGTTTGAAAAGCGTGCGCGCGAAAAAAGAGAGATGTGAGTTAGAGGAAAGAAGGGGAAAGAACTCACCAACTCCCAACGCGCTACAGTTAGCGCACGTTTTTCAAACTACTACACGGTGTATTTTTTTGCAAAAAGTTTCTATACAAAAGTTGCTTAAAAAATCAAATTAATCCATTTTCGAAAAAAAATTAGCTAATATTTAATTAATCACGTGCTAATGGACCGTTCCGTTTTTTATGTTACTGTAGAAACACAGCCTAAGTAGTGCCTGTACTCCCCTGCTACACCGGGGGAGAGGATAATGAGGACGATGGATTCCTTGAAAGCCATATCTATACTTTGCGACCCCCGCATGATCACGATCAGAATCTGCCGCCACCTGCATCAGACCATCCAGATTCTCTGTAATGATCCCAAGCTAGAACCACGGCTCCGATCAGAAAAATAACCGAGAACTACAACCCGAAGGTCCGGTGATCCGCTGATATGCCGGGCCAGAGGAAACTGAGGAGCATACACAAGATGCCCAAAGAGAGCGAGATGTATGTCAAGACGACATAACCCGTCAGTTTCTTTCTTATGCTTTGCAGGTGGTGCCGTCCTCTCCCGAAACGCCTGATAGGTAATCAGCCGCGCTCTCTTCCCCCCGCCCCCCCCCCCCCCCCCAAAATGCTGCGCCGCCACGTGACGCACGCGGTTTTTTGTTTTTTTACGGTTTTTCTCAGTTTTTTTTCGATTTTTTCTTTTTTTTATTTTTTAATATACTCATATACAAACTTTATATATATACGTATATATATATAATTTTTATATATACATATATAAACTTTGCATACGTAAATATACAAACTTTGTACATACATATACGTATGCAAAATTTATATACGTACGTATACATATATAAACTTTGTATACGTATATATAAAATTTGTATACATACATATCCAAATTTTGTATACATACATATATAAAGTTTATATATATATATATATGTATACAAACTTTGCATACATAAAGTATACAAACTTTATATACGTACGTATATATATATAAAGTTTGTATACGTAAGTATACAAAGTTTTATATACATACGTATATATATATAAAGTTTGTATACGTAAGTATACAAAGTTTGTATATGTACGTATATAAAACTTTGTATAGATGTATATATTTTTTATACATCAAAAGTATACATGTATAAATATATATATATTATACACACGTATGTATATATTTTACATACATACATATAAAGTTTGTGTACATATATACAAAAAATATGTATGTATGTATGTATGTATGTATGTATGTATGTATATAAAGTATGTGCATACATATATACGTATAGGAAAGATTAGAGAGTGGGAATTCACACCGCGGCCCTCTCCATTGCCTGCTCCACAACTTGCATCGAGCTAGATTGTTTCTTCCCTACAGATCCGTCACAACACGCATAGTACGTACTTGCGCTACGTTCTAAGTTCGCGGACATACAAGGACAGGCCGAATCCGACACGGCTAGGAACCGGATCGACTCCGACACGGATGGGTGTTGCCGCAACGGCCACGCTGGGCGATAGAGAAACTATTTTGATATCTCAAGTGGATGTTTTTTTCGTTTGCTTAAAAATCATCGAAACGGTTATAAAAATTTTTGAAAAAATTTGACAAAACACACACCATATAAACTTCATAAAATCTTATGTCCAAGCTCAACCCACACGTCTAGATATAAAAAAGATAAATTCGGCATATGCATGGTAACGTATCGTTCATATTTAAATTTGTCATTTTTTTATTTTTCAATATGTATATCAAATTTGAACTTGATTTTTTTGATGAACCAATAAATATCACTATAATTTACATACTCAATTTTTTTAAAAAAATTTATAACTATTTGTATCGAATTTGAAAAAAAAATATACGAACGGACATGGATTAGAATCCACTCAACCGGACACTGCACGGGTGCGTGTCCGCAACGGGCGCACTCCATCACGCCGGCCCACTTCTTTTACAGTTTATGGGCCCAAACTTATCAACAGGCCCAGGTAAGGAGCCCAAGCCCAATTCCTCGTGTCGTCTTCTCTAACCCAAGCCGACTACACGTCTGACCCTGTTCCTCTTCGCTCCGTCTCTCCCCACCTCCGCCCCGAGACGACGAGACCCAGCGAGCGAGCGAGCGATCCCGAGGGAAGGAAGAGATCGAGAGGGAAGGGAAGGGAAGAAAGAGGATCGGAGAGCTTTTTGCGGGCCATGGGGTTCTTGGTGACCACGCTCATCTTCCTCCTCGCCGGCTTCGTCGCCTCCCTCTTCTCGCTGCTCTGCTGCAACCGCGGGCCGTCGACCAACCTGTACGCTCTTCCTCCCCGCTGATTCTCATAGATAGCTGCTGATCTGGTGTGGTATGATTGGGATCACCTGTATCCTGCCTGGAGCTTTCGGATCAGGCGGGCGCGATTCGGGCGGATTTAACCCACCCGATGGCGGTTTTGATCTAGATTTGGGCGTATTGTGTAGGTCTAAGAATTTCCTCTATTGGTAGATTTCTCGTTGAAATTGCGTCATCTTTTCGATCGGGCAACAGTTGAAACGGTTGGATCGATGGGGGTAGCGGCTGATCTTAGCCCATGTTCAGTGAAAAAAGTGACTTCGTGCGAAAACCCCAAATTTGTTCAATCTTTACCCGAGGTTCCTCTCTTAAGATGAATTTGGTAGGCTGTAACCAGGTTTGGCTCTTCGCATCTAATTCGAGTAGTTTAATTACTCTAATAAGATGCCAATTAGATTTTTCTTCAAAAAGATTCTGACACATGTTGCCATAGGATGATATTGGTTCAGTGCATATTACGAGAGTTGACAAGATTTCCGTAACAGGGAAAACATGGGTCACATTCACGCATGATTTTCAACTGGAAACTATAATGCCAGTTTAAGATCAGATGTGTTCAGAACTGCCCTTTTTAGTGTTTATTTACCCCTACCAGTTCAAGTGTTCCCAGCAAGTTTGTGCTAATGGCATATTATACTTGTCTTTGAATATCCATGTATTATAAACTTACCGTTGGGTTGTGAATGAGAGAGCAGGAAGACATTATACTTTGCCCTTTTGTTTTCTGAGTATGGACTTTTCAATAGCTACGTGTGAGCATAAAAAGGAAAAAGGAAGCATAAAGGACATTGAATATTGTAGAGGGTCAATATGATGCATAGAACTACAATTTAGGGTACCACCTTATATATGGAGACTGGACTATTTGTATCTGGTCTTGGGAAAACTATGGCATGGTATAGCCTTGTCTCAATATCTGTGGGTTAGCATAAAGTTTGTGCTGATTTGTTATCCCTCCTTCAAGTCTTCAAGTCTTCAAGTATTGGCTCAACAAAAGAGTCTATATGTTCTTGTTATGAATATCATCATCGTTCATATCCATTATTAGTACATCACACACTTTCTTTTGATAATATTCTTCTCGAAGTAGGATGATTCTATCTAGATTTTGTGGCTGTGTTTCTATCATATTACTACTGTTTGCTCATCATTACCTTGTCTTGAGAAAATATTGGGATGTTTTAAATATGGCGGTTAGCTGTTGAGCTTCTTATATGTCTACGTGCTTATGGTTATTTTGCTAACCTATTAAATTAACTTATGTTAACTTGTGCAGATTCCATTTGACCTTGGTTATTACAGCAACGGTTTGCTGTTGGATGATGTAAGTTCTGATCCATTTTGTTCACTTATCACTTTCTGGTTTCCCTATTCAAACTGGATTGCTCAGGAAATATGATTCTGACAATAGGTTGGTTGATTGATTGCACGCAAAAAAAAAAGAGCTGCTAAACATGAAAAGCACAATACTAGCATAATACCTGGCATCTTATGGTCTACATGTAGTCTACTTTGAATTGCACTATGGTGACATTATTTTTTTGACTAGTAGGTATTCTTGCAAGGTCTAAATTGCTGCTAAAAAATTAATATGAACTGATGTACAACTATAAGATGCCAGGTTATATGAACGGATGATTTAACTCTTGTTAGAGTACAACAGGTGGTTTTAGTTGTTCACCGAAACTTATTCTGATTCTGACATATAGTGTCTCTCGGTTGTTTGTACCCTGCATGTGCTCAAATATAATTCTGTTGATTTTTTGGTGGTGGGTCTGTTAGAGCCAGATATCCTGGATAGTTTATTGTGTTTATTGAAGGGAGTAATGTCACTCATGTTTCTTACGTCTTCTTTTTTAAGATTTGATATCTGATTATTGTTGTATTGCCTCCTTGTTTACCTGATGGTTCCATCATTCTGACGGATCTTCCATCTTTTGCTTGATCAAACCCCATACTGGGTGTCTGACAATCTAGACGCCAATTTTTCTGGTAGTAATATGTTAGTGTTTATCTGCAGGTGGGCAATTGTCTATCTTGCGCAACTGAAGCCACTGATCAACCCTATCTTAAGCGGCGAGTGAACTATATGTGTGTAAAATTTGAAGTCTGCTCATGCTGTATCACTATTTAGTTAATTTCTGTTCATTTTGGCACGACTGAAATAAAGAATTGCTGTGAGATTTTGGAACTCTTCCTCCAGGCACTCAAGGATGCCCTCTGTGATTTAGTGTATGCAATTGTATTATATACACAATAATCGGATCAATGACCTTTACATTCAAAGTTTACCCGAGATAAATGGCTGCATCCAGTTCTAGAAAACAAAATATTTTGCATGTTTCTTGTCAGCATGTTCTTGAATTTTAGTGTATGCCTTTAAGTGGCAAACTGCATTGCCATCAATGTTGAAGAAAAATAACCAATTCTCATTAAAATGTTCAAGTTTACTCACAAATACAATAATAATTTGCTCAAGTTAATTGGATCAAGTGGCAGCCACATTGTGGCTGGCAACCAATTGACGTATTCGTATCCATAATTTAGGTTACTTTCTTCTATCGTACAATTAGCGTGCTGTGATGGTAATGGTAGCGGTTGGCGCGCGCCGACGCGTACAGGCGTAGTCGGCGGTGCCACGATGGGTGTTCCACCGTGTTGCTGAGAAAAAAGAGGAGAAAAAAAATGAAGCGAACTGAGTGAAACTTGCCTGAGAAAAAAGAGGAGAACAAAATGAAGCGAATTGAGAGAAACTTGGCTGGGTTTTGCTACACGCGCGAGTGCGCAATCAGCCACAAAACTCTATGATCTTACTAAAACCCGATCAAAAGTGTACCACATGTGCACCATGACTCTTTATCACCACATCGTCACTTTTTCATCTAATTAAGCACATGCAACACCGTATTTCTAAATATAAGCACACCAAACCCACATTTAAATCTATAGGCAAGATGCTCACATACGGTGGTGATTCTATTTAACCGTATGCAACAAACTAATTGGATGCTGAACTGAGTACGTACGTGTACATATAAACCGATAACCCACTTCCAATTGGCCAGTTGGCTTTCGTTTTAAAAATTGGCACAATATAGTAGTTGTAACATTTTTCTACATTTCAAATCTAACTCATTCGTGAGATAATCAAAATCATAATTTGTGCTAATAATCTTTTATTTGTTTTGCATAGTTTACATATCAGCTTTTACAACTCATCGTAAGTAGCATATAAATTTTTCAGTGTAATCAAGGTAAGAGACCTACACGATTGCTATTGGCTGCCAAACAACTCATTAATCAAGGTAAGAGAGTTACCAAGGCTTCTGATTTCTTCACGTTACTTGCTAGTCACAAGGCAGCGAAAAGCCCATTAATCTCTTTGGGCATTTAGGTAAACAAACAACCCGTTTGTTTTGTTCAGCATTAGGTTCACCGGGTGGTTATGTGTGGACATTTTGTTTAGAAATAGAAATTCAAACATTGCGTGCTTACATTTGTAATTAAGAGGTTGCATGTGCTTAGATACCCAAAAATTGGCCACATCGTTGGTGCTCTCCCTCTGTGCCTTCATTTCCTACTAACATTATCAAACCACAACATCGTCCAACTGCTCTTCTTAGGCTTGTACCGACATTGCTATTAGATTGACGTGATGATATATTGATAGAGATATATTACTAACCTATAGATTATTATGGAAGTTGAATACTCCATTAATTTTAGTTGATTTCTTCCCAACTATAGTAATGTGGAATTTTCTTGTTGAGTCACATAATTAATAAAATTATCCTTTATTTTGAAACTTGAGTGGGAGGTGATTTCGAAAGCAACCAACATCATTTCATGGTTGGAATCTTATATATATGGAGAGAGTGAGTTCGACGTGAAAAACAAATAAAGAGAGTTGCCAGCTATTTATCTGCCAATAATGCTTTAATTCTCTTTATTAAGAATGATTCTACATATTACAGAACAACACATTATCTTTTTATCATTCGACCATATATATTATCATTATCTACAATAAATTTTACAATTATTCTACAGCAGTGATGGACGCAGGTTTAAAATACAGAGCTAGCTCTAATTAGGGGATGGCACAACGCACATAAACCATAGTCGCCGGCTCACGGCACCGGCGTAGCAGCACACCGCACGAACATCGAAAAAGTTAACCATAAAGATTAGTAGTTGAATGTATAAGACTTATATGTAGAGAGATAAAAAAGAGAAATTTTGTTAGACAATAAGGGGAACCACTTTCAATAGTTTCAGGGGTATAAAACAAGATGAAAAAATATTTAGGGGCTTAGGTGCTTCGCCAAAATAGTTCAAGGGAGTAAAATAATTTTTTTATATATTTACCAATTTAACTATTTACTGTAGATTGTATTATGTGCTAAAGAAACGAACAAAAATCAGATTTTATGTATGGCCAAAATCAGAAACAGTCAAAATGATACTACTTATATAGAAATAATACTCATTCAATCACAAATTTTCATAAATGTTTTTATTCTTACTTAAAATACTTGATTTATCTGATTATTTAATATTAGACTAATCACTATCGTAATTGGATAGACCAATCTATCCTGTCCAATGGATGTGTCCGTCACTGTTCTACAGTGTGTTCGTTAGGCTGTTTCCCGCGCGCACAGTGCGCACGGAAAACAGAACAGTCCATTAGCACGTGATTAATTAAGTATTAGCTAATTTTTTTAAAAAAAATGGATTAATTTGATTTTTTTAAGCAACTTTTGTATAGAAACTTTTTGTAAAAAAAATACATCGTTTAGTAGTTTGAAAAACGTGCGCGTGGGAAAAAACACGCGCTGGGAACTTAGGGTCTCGAACGCAGCCTTAAGGTGATCTTGTGCACAAGGACACTGTTGCAATGCCAAACGACAGAACCAGCCTAGTAGAACCAAATCTATACCATATTAAAAAGACAACAAGCGTGGTGTCCGTTCCCACCGCAAGCCGCCGCACCAAAAAACGCCTCTCTCTCTCTCATCGCAAAAGTCGTCTCTCTCTATCTCTCCTCTCCGTCTCTCTCTCCCGCCCACCCCAAGCCGCACCGCCGCCCCAATATGCCGTCGCGCCGGCCCTCCCCCGTCGCTGCTGCCGCACCGCCCAATCCATTCTCTTGCCTTCTCCCCTCTCCATCTCTCTCGCGCAAGCCGCCACCACCGCCCCTCTCCGCCTCCCCTCAGCCATCGCCGTCTCGCCTCCACTGCCGCCCCTCTCCCCTCTCCACCGTCGCCCCTCCCGTTTCTCGCCTTCTCCTCTCTCTGTTCCTCTCTCTCTCTCTCCTTGCCCTTCTCCCCTCTCTGTCTCTCTCGTGCAAGCCGCCGCCGTGCCACCCAAAGCAGCCGCCGTCGCCCCTCTCCCGCGAAGAGGCAAAGCCGCCCCAAGGCGTCGTCGCCGCCGCCCCAAGCCGCCGGTTCTCTCTCTCCGAATCCGCCCCTCCCGTCACTGCTGCCAGCGGATCCGCGTGCGTGGGGGCGGAGAAACGGCGGGATTTGTGGGGGAGGGGGAGGGGACACCGGATCCGCCCCTCCCGCCATTGCCGGCGACGAATCCGCGCGCGTGGGGGGCGGAGAGGCTGCGGGATCCGCGCGGGAGGGGGAGGTGATGCCGAACCTCGTGGTTGCATGCTGTCGCCCGAGCTCGCCGCCGTTCTCGTCGATGCGCCGCCGCCGCTCTCGTCCTCGCCTGCCGCGTCGTTGCTAGGACTGGGGAGAGGAGTGGGAGAGGGAGTGGGAGGAGTGGAGAGAGAGGATGAGGGAAAAGGAGGAATTTTTTTTAGAAATAATATTATTTTAATAAAAAATTGCAAAAAGATTTTTTTACAATAATTAGCATTCAATGATTATTTAACATCTTTTTACTCAATATGATTTGAGGTTGATATTCTTTTTTTCCTGTGCAAAGCACGGGCACTCAACTAGTATATATATATATATATATATATATATATATATATATATATATATGTATGTATGTATGTATGTATGTATGTATGTATATAACATTGTCATATATCTTTAAGAATTGGTTGTAACACGAACATAGACAATAACATGCTTTTTGTGCAGACATAGTGAAAGAAAAACTCCTAACCTCATAATATTATTTTCAAAAGATGAACAATGCCATATGGCCCATGGAAACATGTGCTTCATTGTCGTACTTGCTCCATCAATTTCTTCGGGATCGCTCTAAAATCAACAATGAACAGTACTGTTCATCAGTACATGCATGTTTATTTGTGCAATGTGCATGCGTGCATGCATGTTTAATTTTGTCGGCCAACGTAGTCGATCGGATCGATTATTTGCCTGGTCGACATAGGAGATCTCAACCAAATCTTTTTCTTTTTTTTTTCTCCATGTACGTACCTTTCATACAAAGCTGTGCTAGCTTAGCTAGTAGCGAGCTGTGTGCTAGCTTACAGCTAGTAGCGAGCTTGATGTAAAGGCCCAAGAGTGACTGTCATATGTCGATATCTTTGATATCATTTCGTACATTATTATATTTTTCTTCTTCCCAACGTAGCCACGGAAACAACATGTTGCATATGCTTATGGCCAAAATGGATGTGCTAGCTGTTACAGTACTTTGTTGTATCCTCTCTGCTAGTCCGTAAATTAAGGGGAAAGTCATTTTTTCTAAAAAAAACGTCAATATAAATTAATGTGGGATATATCATTTTACAAACATGTAAACATACAAATTTAAATTCTTGACCGTGAAAGTAAAATGTATTATGTTAGAGTGAAACATAGTACTACTTTGTCCGAACATGTTAGAGTGAAACGTAATACTACTTTGTCCGAACATGTTAAAAGTGAAATGTAGAACTACTTTGTTCGAACATGTTAAAGTGAAACGTAGGACTACTTTGTCCGTTCGGGAGCATATATATATCTTCAGTTTTTTCTTCCTATGTATGATACATATTCGGGAAGTGAATTTTTATCTCTCGAGAAAATATTCTCTTGTTTTATATATGACATTTAAAAGGTCATTAAAAAATTTGTCAAGATAAATTAATATATGATATATCTTTTCACAAACATGTAAGTTAAAATTTGGCTTATACAATTTTTAAAAAAATAACAAATTTGACCGCAAAATTACACGTTCTATTCATAGTCAAATATGTTATTTTTGTTTTTACTTGTATAAATTGAATTTGAATATACATGTTTGTGAAGTGACATATCACATATTGATTTGTCTTACTAATTTTTTTAAACTTTTTGATAACATTTTAAATGCTATGTAAAAATGAAAGGATATTCTCTTAAGAGATAAATAGTGTTCCATATATTCGTTTGACAGATTGCACAGCCCAGCAATCTGGCTGGTCCTCGCTAGCACATCACTCGTGATGCAAACTCAGCCTCTCCAACTTTACGTGTAAAATACAATTTACATCGCGTGCATCGCAGCATGAAGAGAAAGATCACAACACATGCTGCCATGACCTGAACTTGTTTATTTGTTTCTTTTTTATGGCAGAAAAGCACATCCACCTGCAATATTGGATTTGTGTTCTACATGCAACCACGAGCTCGCTGAGAGAGCACCAATGCAAATCAGATTTTGGCAGCTTTTTCTCATAAACAAATGCAAAAGATGAGGAGGAGATCGATTTTAAGAGTTATTCAGATGTAACACCCTGTTCTTATTTGGACCGCACCCAGCGGAGCAGAATGAAGGCACATCGGTGCCTCCTTTTACTCTGCATTCAGGTCACTTGATCCTCAATGTACACATGTATGGTAATTATACAAGTGGAAGCAGCAGTTGCAGTAGTTTGCATATTGTGCTTTTCAACAATAAATAATCTTCTCAAACTAGCATGCAATTGACACTAGCACCGGATTGGCTATCTCTAACGGGCATTAACCCTCATCACTATCAGGTAGGGCCCTCGTCACTGAGCAAAGGTTAGTGATGTGAGAAAATATCTCAATCGGGCACAAGGCCGTCACGGATGGACGTTATCTCAATCGGGTCTAACAATGTAACCCGTCACAGATAAGATTGACCAAGCAATACAAGTCAAATCAGGTTGGGTAGGAGCCCGTCACGGATGACTCCCATCCCTAACGGGCTTTCCGAAAAAACCCGTCACCGATAGGTTTGACCCCACCTGTTGAGTCAAAATAGTCCTGGTTCGGATGACTTATCTCTATCGGGTTTAGATTAGGAGCCCGTCAGGGATGTCTATATCCCTATCGGGTTTTGTTTGGAACCCGTTACGGATGAGTATCTCTTTCGGGCATTATTAAAATGTCCGTTAGGAATGAGTAAGTCAGCAAAAAAATAAAATTTATTTTTTTGGCTAGTCTCAGGCTTTTGCTAGCCATGCTCGCTGCAAAAACTGATAGTCCCAGCAACCCCATTCCCAGCATTCCTAATTCAGTGCATATTCCAGCATTCCATCAGATATTCACAGCTAATTCACAAAATCAAACATATATATACATTAACATCCACAGACCCATTCACATATATATGTCATTCACGCCTTTTTTTTGCTCTCCAGACCGCCGACATGCATTAAAACCTGTAAAACTGAGTTATAAATTGGAACAAGTTTATATGTAATTAAGAAATGCAAATATATACAGAAGAACGTGCAGAATTGTATTACAAAGAATATTTACAAAAATCAAATGTTTGTCGCAAAAGCATTGCAAATGTTCTACCATTCAGAGACGAGCTATCTAGGACTTTACTCTAAACATTCCTTTCGGTGATAAGAGATCATCTAGTATGAATTGTGTTATCTCCTCTTTAATGATATCGAAGTTGTTTTCCGAAATCGTCGAAAGTTTTTCCTGCATGTGAGGCGCCAAGTTAGTCTACATACTTGGAAAGTTAGTATGAATCGTGCTATCTCCTCTCTAATGTATATAAACAATTGAAGCACATACCTCAAGGTCGAACAATGTCACCTTGTCTGCGAGGCTCCTCTTGTTATGGCAGACGTGGAATCTACACTGGTCACCAACTTGTTGACGTATTGGAAAGTCCTTTTTGTGACCGAGTGTGGGATGCCCTTCCTTATGCCTCCCGCCTTTTGCCATGTATTGGTCACAGGCATCGTTCAAGGCAGCTTCGATCGCCGACCAATCGTATATTTCTTTTTTGATATTGGAGTTAAGGTAGAATACCAAACTCCACTTCGGCACTATGACCAGGAGAATCCAATGACGATTGCGACATTAATAAATTACAAGTTAAATACTAAAGCTATACGCGTCGCACATTTAATTCTTAGAAGGGTACACGCTTACTGTTCAGAGTAGGCACACATAATGAAGTCCTTGTCTTGACGGGACCATAAGCAGTCCTTGATATATTCTAGCATGCTGGCTCGATCGTAGTTCATAGTTGTCTCGTTGACGACAGTTGGATCGAGTAAGGCAACATGGGGAGCATTATGATGGACATGCTTCCAAATTAACCTAGAAGCAAGATAAGAATCCAGGTAAGCGTAATACAAGGATAGTTATTACCATATCTCGTACACAAGAATACTTACAAGGAGTAGCACTTAAGGAGATTGGTGTCGACCGCTCGCACCCTGTAGAGGTCCCATAGATCTTGAAAGTCTACGGCGATAAAGGCTTCAGGGCCGAGGAACGGCTATCTATCGTGCTGGCCCGTCATGGAGGTCTCTCTATGCTTCCTCCTTGCGTTGGACCTCTCCATGTAGTACCCGTGCAACTCCTTGCATGCAGGGCCCATCTTCGATAAGGCGTCGTCTCCAACCAATGACATGCCTAATGTGAATTCTTTAGGAGGAGCTGATGGCGTCTTGCCAAGATCTAGCTTCTTTAGAGCCAGAAGCGGCCCTTGCACATTTCCTCTTCCTCTCTCCCTTCCAGCAGCTCTTTTGCGTGATCTAAGCATGGGTGGAGAAGATGTCGTCCTCTTTCTTTTTTTGGAGACTGGGGGGAGGTGCGCTCTGCTGTTGACCTCCGTACCGTCATCCCCAAAATCTGTATCATACTGCAATTGGAGATCTTGATCTCCTTTTCCAACGGCAGAAGGGGCAGATACAAGAGCTGGAGGGGGATGTGGCGGCGGCGGTGGACGAGCACTTGGTGCTGGCCTAGGAGTTATATTGATCTGAATGTTCTGCTTGGGCCATTGGATAAAGGTCCCACGTGCAACTCCAAGGGTCAGAACCTCATCATTTGGTGGGTGCGAGAGAGTGAAGCCAACCCAATCGGGCTTCACCATGTTCACTTGAACTTTGGCATGGCCGGCTAGCAGCTGCCCCCCATGCACTCGGGTCTCCGGCGTGGGCTTGAACGCAAGACCTTCTGTGGCAGGAATTGCAAAGTCTTTTGTCACCCTAATGACTAGGGTGCACGATGTGGGTCCCTGCAATAGATTCATACGTGTCTTTATAATATGTTATAATGTACTGTGGTGCTAAGAGAACATATACGTTTTGTGTTGGTTTTACCGTTATGTGGCCCACCGCAGTGGGGGCTGGTTGTTCTTGTGCCGCCGCCCCAGTAGATGCGCAGCTGCTACGCCTCCGCGTGGGGCTCGTTTCTACTATGGGAGTGGCAGCAGGCTCGCTTTCCCTGAGGCGTGTCTCCACCCGAGCCTCCACTTGTAACAACTTCTCATCGAACTCTTCTCGGAGCTCGTTTCTAATCTCCTTCCGAAGTTGTTCCTTAAGGCGTGCATCTTTCTGCGCCTTTGAAAGCTTGTGCTTCCTGTACTATCACGTGTATTGAGGAAACCCAACCTTCCATGGAACATTGGAGCCAATGCCCCTTGTCCATCCACGGTGTTCTTCGGTTCCCAACGCTTTCGTGAGGATGTCATCCTCGCGAAGTTGTGAGCAGACCTCTTGGGAGGCCTGTCTCTCAACAGTCATGTCGACCTGCGATACCGTTAGGACGAATTTAATCAAGAGTACGATACAACCTAACGAAACATACTCTACGTGTGGTACTTACGATTTTCTGGTACACCGCTTGATCTTCGGGATTTGGGAACGTAAGTGTTCCGTTACTATTCTTCTTTACCCTCGCCCTTGCCCAGTTCCTTGCTCGGGTGGTCGGGATATCACCAAGAACTGGCGGCGTGTTAGATTCTGCAGCAGCTTCATCCTCCTTGACCCATTCGTGCTGCTTCCCGGCGTAGCCTTCGGTGCAAAGCCGGTGCGGGTGAAGGTTTTTTTGCCTGCAACCTCCTATAGGCCTCGCTTTTTGCCCGAGACTCAGGGGTTGATTTTGCGGCATGAAACTCTTCCCAGATGACCCGGGAGATGAACGGGTACTTCCCGAATGGTTCTGGCTGGACGGGGTTGAGGACGTAGTCGGTGACCAGCGTGGTCTTGAAATTTTTCCACAAGTTGCCCATCTTGCGGATAGCCTACCGCTTGAGTCTTGCCTCGGCCTCTGGGGGGTATTCAAAGCTTTCCTTGAACTGCTTCCAGGTCTCATCTTTTTCTTCCTGTGGGACCAGATCGATGTGGTCCTTCAAAATGGTGAAGTTCCGCCTCCTTAGGACTCCGCATATCGTTGATAACTTTTTGACAGCTTTCGCAGGAGCCGTCGGAAATCCCAGATCGTCCACCTCTGTTATGGTGTACACTTCCTTAGGGATCTTATTCTGGGTTCTAGGAGCCCGGCTCGATGTTGTCCCACTAGTAGTCGCTGACATGGGTTCGCCTTGCTACGACATTTTCTATATAACTGTTGTACGACAAGAAAGTTAAAAAAAGGTGTACTACACATGTATACCTTGATTAATGCGACAAATATACCGTATATTACATCTCCACCATTGTAGTATACAAATATATACGTACCATTGTAATATATGGTCGACATTGTATAAATTTAGTGTCAAATTAGTACTACAATGAATTAGTATAAATTAATACTTCATAGTATAAATTAATACAATGAATTACTATGAACAATTCTTAATTTAGTGTAATATACTATATATATTCATTGTAATAATTCATTGTATACTATATTAATACTAATATAGTAATTGTATAAATTAATAATTCATACAAATATACTACTATAGTATACTATAGTATTAATACTATAGTATACAATGTACTAATATACTATAGTATACTATAGTATTAATACTAATTCGTAGTATTAATACTAATATACTAATATACTATAGTACTAATTCATACAATGTACTAATATACAATGTACTATAGTATAAATTAATAATTCATTGTATACTATATTAATACTAATATACTAATTGTAATATATTATGAAATACTATGAATATATTCGATGTTTGATATTTTAACAATGAGCGATGATGTCCCCATCCTTAACTTGCAGGAAGAATTCCCTTTCGATGAATGTAACTAAACAATCTTCAAATATTGTTGCCCTATCTTGCTTCCTACCAACTAAGCAATATATGGACTATGGCATACTAAGTTCTGTAATTTCCAGTTTCCTACCAACTAAGCAACTGTGAATATTGAATAGTAGAACAAATTAAAATCAGTGAAATCGAACTTTACTGACCTCAAACCTCGGCCGGAAATGGGAAAGAAGAAGGACGGCGGCGTTGAGGAGGTGCCGACGGCAAGGAGGAGGACGGCGTCGAGGAGGAAGGCGGCGGCGTCGAGGAGGCGGTGGCGTCGCGGAGGCGGACGGCGGCGGCGAGGAGGCGGCGGCGGCGTCAAGGAGAGGACGACGGCGGCGAGGAGGAGGAGGACGGCGGCGGCGAGGAGGCACCGGCGGCGAGGAGGAGGAGGCGGCGGTGGTCGGTGAGGAGGCGCTTGGAGGGAGGAGGCGGCGGCGTGAAGGAGTGATAGTGAGACTTAGAGTCAGATCTGGATCGATAGAAAACGTAGTCGTAGGTCATCACCATCGGACACAAGTACTAAGCTCGATACGGGACAATCATCCGTGACGGGCACAAATAACAAGCCCAATACGGATGACACACATCCGTGACAGGCATAACTAACAAGCCCGATACGGATGACATACATCCGTGACGGGCAGAACTACTATGCCTGATAGAGATAACCTTATCTTTGATGGGCATTATTTATATGCCCGATAGAGATAAGCTCATCCCACTATAGAATTAAAATATTCCTTATTAATTGTATTTAATAATGATATTTAAGTTATAAAATCATTTATAATTAACTTATACCCGATTTAAAATTGCTATTACATTTTAAATGGTGTAAAATTTCTGTTAAATTAAAATATGCCTTATTAAATTAGTTTAAAATTGCTATTAAATTTTAAAAAATTATTATAATTAACCTATGCCTTGGTGGTGTCGTGTTTGGGGAGGAACAGGTGGAGCGGATTTTTCTAGAAACACTATCCGATTTTTTTAGAAACAGGAACACTATCTGTCCGGAGGAATAAGCGACATCTCTTTTTTTTTTCCAACCGAAAGTTAAGTCTCTTAAAAATATGTTGTTTTGAGATATCGAAGGAATAAAACATTTTTTATTGCGTATAAAAAAATTTACCACGTAAAAAAATATTATTGCGTATAATATTTTAACGAAACCATATTCCATTTATTTTTTACGTGTGGAAACATTTTTTTTACATTTAATCAGGCAACATAAATTATTTTAATTTTCTCATGAACATTTTGTCCCACCAATTTTCTTTGAAAAAAAATAACTATTTTGAGTATAACTGTGGTGGTTAATTCTTGTAATAAAAAATAACTTGTACATTCATTAGCAAGCTTAGTCAAAAATATTACTTACTCCATGCGTCCCAAAAATAATTTTATTTTTACACATCCCACACACATCAAAAAGAAATACTATAATACCTCTAGTTTATTAGAATTTCAATGTAACTATTTCTCACTTTATCAACTCTCGATACATTTATTTTTTTTCACGAGACTCCGATGCAAATGATTATTTAAACATGAAGTTGTTTTGGGACAAGATGGGAGACCAAAAAATAAACTTATTTTCATGAGTTAAAAAATTACTAACACCTTTTTGTTTGGCACTCATCCTATAAGCTTCACTGTTTTAGCCCCGTGAGTGAAAAAATTACTAAGGTTGGAGGTTGGTGGTAGTAGTGTCGTGAGTAACAAAATTACTATGTACCTTCTCAAGACACCGACTTGGTGAGTGAAAAAATTAAGAACATATCTATATCTATGTGCTAGGGTGTGGGATTGTGAGTGATAAATTACTAGCATATTCCTGTTTGGTACTCCCCTATAAGGCTCAGGCTCGATGTTTCTGTGAGTGAAAAAATTACTAAGGTTTGAGATTCTAGGGGTGGTGGTCATCGAGGGGAAGAGGGGAAGAGGGTTGTGTGTCGCGCCATCTGGATAGGTTGGGTGCTACGCGTCCGCTAGTATTTCTCTCTCTCTCTATATATATATATGTGTGTGTATGTATGTATGCATGCATGCATGCATGTATATGAATTTCTTAAAAACTTTTTAAAATCTACTTTTTAACTTTTCATCCAGCCATCTAACTATTGAGGGAAAAAAACCCATATAAGCAATCACGCATGTTATGACGGTAACTGTAAAGACGTCATTTCACAGGGGTGACGCTACAGCAAGGCATTGGGGTCGACTGACCCAGACGATTTTCCACAAACATCTTATACCCCCTCTATTTTACCAACCATGACCTCGGTCAAAAATATATTAGACCCCGGTGAAATTGATTAGTTAAAGCCCAATTGTGATTAGCAGTAATGACACAACAAACAAATTAATATCTAAGCTAGGTCAGCCCAGCCCACGTAATGAGAAAACGCTTCGATTTGAGCCCACAAGGCTGGCAGCCCACTACTCCACTGGTCTCCACAAATTCCACTGTTTTGATATCGTATTACAGTATTCCTCCCTGGTAATTACAGAGTCTCGACTTCTCGTCTTCGGGTCTTCTCGAGTCGCACATCTAGGTGAGGCGGAGGCATGGACGATACGTTCGGACGGGCAGCGAACGGGCGAACCGGCGAAGACGTCAAGACGAGGATCAGGCGATCAGCGACACCGCAATGGCGAGCATGAGCAGCCGAGCTACGAGGTTTTGCCATTTTGATCAGGTTTTAGGTAACCCTATCCCAATTTCTTTTTTTTGTGGGGACTATCCCAATTTCTTGATTATCGTTACAAGTTGGCTAGAATGCCTTGGTTTGGTTTCTCATGTCTGAAACCTTAGGAATTTAGGGTTCTGAAATATGCACTTTTCAATTTATTTAGACTTCTGTTACATGGTCTGATGGAGTGATGGTCATGAACAAAGAGGAGGATTGAATCGTATATTCATAATTTTATTCTTCCCAACATAATGGATGGTAAGAAATTAGTGATTTTGATAAGAGTGGGTGCTTGTGCATGTGTTGTCTACATTGTGTAATTGTGTTCCTGATCAATCTTGTTCAATAATTACTTAATAGGCAAGAAAACTATGATGGATAGATTCTTGAAAAGAAAAATACCCCCCATTGGTGATAATGAGAATTGTGGTGGAGCAAATTCTAGAAGAGCCGACACATCAAATACTGGTTGTACAAAGCCAATCCTTCTTTGCATATCTCGCAAAATCAAGTAAATTTCGATGAGCTTCCTTATGATCCGGTGGATAGAAGGAAAATATCAGATTACATAGGCCAAAAGCTACAAGATGAGATAAGACGAACGTATTTGCTTAGAGGTCCTTTAGACTACCACCTAGTTTTAATTATCCACAGAAGATTATAGCAAGCCAGCCACGTCAAAATGCAATCCTGAATGGTTCAAGACATATGATTGGCTAGAGTATAGCAAGAAGGTGGATAAGTGTTTTTGCTTTTATTGCTACTTGTTCAGAGATTGTAATGAGGGCCAAGGTGGGAATGATGCATTTGCAAGAGATGGTTGGGATGGCTGGAACAAATCAGAAAGGCCTCGAGATCATGTAAGCAAACGATGTGATAGTTTTCATAACACTGCAGTGAAAAGATGTAACAATTTGCTGAATGCTGACCAATCTGTTGTTGGCTTCAACAAGCAGCATAATGTCAATAAAGAAGAGTATGTTATTAGATTGAATAATTCAATTGTTGCTGCAAAATGCTTACTACATCAAGGGTTAGCTTTTCGTGGCCATGATAAATCAAAAGATTTTAAAAACAAGGGAAATTTTAGAGAGTTGGTACATGTTTTGGCAGAGCAAAATGAGAAAATAAATAAGGTTTTTCTAAGTAATGCACCTGCAAATTGTCAAATGGTGGCTTCAGAAATTCAAAAGGATATTGTGAATTATTTTTCTGAGGTGAGGGGAAGTTGCCTTTTATTTTATGTTACACAAATGGTATTATCTTTCATGGTCATTTTAACATGATAAGCTAATGAACTTTTTGTGCAGATCATAGTGAAATATATTATTGAAGAAATTGGTGGTGATGTGTTTTGTTTGTTGGTAGATGAGTCAGCTGATGTTTCTAGGAAGGAACAGATGGCGATGGTTTCGCGGTACGTTGACAAGTTTGGATTAATAACAGAGAGACTTATTGTTGTTGTTCATGTGAAGGAGACATCAGCTTCATGTCTCAAATCTAACATTGATATTCTATTTGGTAAGTATGGACTAAGCGTAAAACAAATAAGAGGACAAGGTTATGACGGAGCCAGCAACATGAGGGGTGAATTTAATGGTTTAAGAGCTTTAATCCAAAGAGAGAACAGCTCGGCATATTATATCCATTGCTTTGGTCATCAATTGCAGTTGGTTATTGTCACAATGGCTAAAAAGAATGATGATGCTAGTGATTTTTTTGACATGATACCCCTATTGCTCATTGTTGCTGGAGCTTCTTGCAAAAAGAAAGATATGATTCGACAAAGTCAGCAAGAGAGATTCACAAAGGCCATAGGAAGTGGACAATTGAGTAGTGGAACTGGATTCAAGAGCAGTCCCTCGAAAGAGCTAGAGACACACGATGGGGTTCTCATTATAAAACTCTTAAGAGCCTAAATAATCTATTTGCTGATGTTATTCAAGTGCTCCAATATATTGAAAAAGAAGGTACAAATGATGCAAAGAGACGTCAAGCTCGTGGTCTTATGGACTATCTCAAAGATTTTGAGTTTGTTTTCCACTTACACTTAATGTTGCTTATTTTAGGGCATGCAAATTCTTTATCACTATCATTGCAAAGGAAAGATAAAGTTATCTTGGAGGTCATGGTAGAGGTTAAATTAACTAACCAAAAATTTGAGCAAATTAGATATGATGGTTGGGATTCTCTGTTGGAGACCATATACTCATTTTGTGAAGAACATGTACTTCCTAAGTTGGATATGGATGAAGACTATATTGATCGGCATAAACCAAGTTTACAAGACAAACCGTACCAACTATCAACATTATAGATATGATTGCTTGAATCCTATTATGGATTTGCAACTTACAGAGTTTAATGATTATTTCAGGGAGGTCAATTTTGAATTGCTCACCAACATCTATGCCTTTAATCCCAAGAACTCTTTTGATTCTTTCAATGTTGAGAGCTTGATAGAGTTGGCTAAGTCATACCCTGATGATTTTGATTCAACACAGTTGAGGGATCTTGATTGTGAGCTCCATTTTTATATTGATTTGTATAGCAAAATCATAAATAAGTTATATACACAATTTATAGAACCAAATCCGAACTGGGCCTAAACCCACCTAAGGAACTAGACCAGCCCTAACTAAACTTGGGCCGATCCAAGCTGAAGCCACACCGGCCCAAGTTCCAACCCACCCTCATCTGAATTTTTAGTATTTTTAATTTTTGTTTTTTAAAGATTTGCAAAAATAATTTTAGGTTTGAAAATATTGCAAATCTAATCTCCAATCGCCCTCTGGGAGGGCGAGATTTAAAAATCGTCCTCCCAAAGGGCGATTTTGTTGACGTGGCAGACGACCGTTGGGCGTCGTATGCCGCGTCGCGGCCAATCGGTAATTTTGCAGACGACCCCCTTGCCGCCCTTGCAGAGGGCGATAAGGGACTTATTCGCATAAAAGCCGCAAATGGTAATTTTGCAGGCGGCCCCCTTGCCGCCCTTGCAAAGGGCGATAAGGGACTTATTCGCATAAAAGCCGCGACGCGGTAGACGGCGCCCAACGGCCATCTGCCACGTCAGCAAAATCGCTCTCTGAGAGGGCGATTTTTAAATCTCGCCCTTCCGGAGGACGATTGGAGATTAGATTTGCAATATTTTCAAACCTAAAATTATTTTTGCACATCTTTAAAAAATAAAAATTAAAAATGCTAAAAATTCCCCTCATCTTCCCTCACTCACTGTGAGTCCCTCACCCACGGTGTCTCCCTCACCTCACCTTGACGTCAAACCTCAAACTTGTAGCTGATGAAAGACGAGTTCCTTCCATAAATCTTCATCCAATGACTAGCTAAGTGAGACCAAGTTGCTCTTACTTTTGTGTTTGATTAATTTATATGTAAGACTTCAGTATGATACTTTTTTTTTTCTAAAATATAATCGTATAAAAACGAATGGAACATATATCCTACTATCGTGAACGTAGATAGAGAATCTAAAATTCGAATTTAGATTGTTATATTTTAGAATGAGGAAGTATGTGTGTGTGTATATATATGTGTGTGTGTGGGGTACAACACAAAGGCCACCTGCTGCAAATTAACTTTGACTACTTAATGATGTAATTTGTCCACACGTTTAATCATGCCAACAAACGCCAATTAATTAAGCTTAGCTAATATAGACCATGTCATACTTGCACATACACTCATTTCTTCTACCCCTATATATATATTCACCTCCATGCACAATTACTCGACCATATCAAATCCATCTATCAATTGATCAAGTCTCAAGTGCCAACTATATCTCATCATCTTCATTCAAGATCGATGGCGATCTTGGCGTCGTCGGCTCTGCTCGTCACGGTCGCGGCCATGGCGGCGGCGACCGTGTTCGTCGGAGTGGCGTCCGGCGCCAGCTACACCGTGGGCGAGCCCGGCGGCGCGTGGGACACGCAGACCAACCTCACCGCCTGGGCTTCCACCGTCGACCTCCACCGTGGCGACCAGCTCGTGTTCAGGTACGACGAGTCGGCGCACGACGTCGTGGAGGTGAACCGCGCCGGGTTCCTCTCCTGCTCGGCGGCGAGCCCTGTCTCCGATGCGCTCCGGACCGGCAGCGACGTCGTCCAGCTCGACGGCGCCACCGGGTGGCGCTACTTCATCTGCAGCGTGCCGGGGCGCTGCGCCGCCGGGATGAAGCTGCAGGTCAAGGTCATGGAAGCCGCCGGCGCCGGGTGCAACAACACGTTGCCGTCGCTGGCGCCAGCGCCGCCCGGCACGCCGTCGCCGGGCATCACAATCTGCTCGGGCGGCCCGCCGACGGTCGTCATGACACCCGGCGTTATCTCCTACGGCGCAGCACCGGGGTCTTCACGCAATCTCAGCTTTTCTCTACTTGTTGCCATGGTGTCTCTGCTGCTTGGCCTCATCATTGTCTAGCTGATTGCTTCATTCATGAGAAACTGAGAATCATGCTGCATGCAACACGGAGCTTCTAAACACTTTTGAACATATATAACTTGCATCACAAAAAATGACTGAATTTAAGGTACTGTTAATGTATATGAGACATAAATAAATAATTTGACATTGTTGCTATATATGGAGAACAAGAACGATCATTCTTCTTTTTCTCTGAAAAAAAAGAAAAAAAAGTACAGCGTTGCAGGCGTACTAGGTGCCACAAATCCTATCTTGCTATAAGTTACAATCTATTAAATTCTAAATTTCAAAATGCAAAGATGTCACATCATCATCCAATAACAATTATTACATGCTACATTATATATAATTCTATAATTTATTAAATTTTGGAGTATTAAAATATAAGCATGTTAAATAATTATCCCACATAATTCACGTAATATTTCAATATATCTCTTCATTATTTTTTTATAATATTTTATATACCTATATAGTTCATACTCACATAGTTAATGTTATTTCTCTCTTCTATCATTAAGTCATATCACATCAATTGTTTTTAATTCTTAGATGATTAATCAATGGTCCAAATTATCTTTCTCATTTTCTTTTCTCATTAAGTCATATCACATCAATTATTTTTAGCTCTTAGATGATTAATCTATTAAACAAATTACCTCCCTCTTTTTTCTCTCATAAAGCCACGTCACATTACTTTTACATTTGGATCATCATTCTATATACTATTTAAATTAACATAAATTATATCAACTTATGTAAGCTTATATCATCTAGCTATCATATTAAAGTCTCGCAGCAACGTGCGAGATTTCAGTAGTATGTTATCAATGAACTGCTCCCTCTATCAAAAAAAAATCACATTTACATGAATCTGAATGTTACCCAGCCCAACTTATAATAGCCCACACGTGAGCCACAATATCGTTCCGGCCCATATAAACAATAGGCCAGCAAGTGACCCACAAGACCGTTTTGGCCCACTAACAATGGTTCAGCACGTGATAGATGATACCGTTCCGGTCCAATTAATAAAGGCCGTAGTCAAAACTGCCCTTAAGTTTACTAGTGGCGGTCGTGCGCTTGGCGGCAAAATTTTTGACTTTTTTTTGAATTGCCGAAAAATTGTCGTAGTTTTTTCATAGAAAACTTTCAAATTTAATGATAGTATAATTCTCGTTTAATTACACTATAATTATATAATAAGTAAATTTTGCTTTGGATCAATTCTTTTTACCAGAGTTTCACAATAAACCGGGCCAAACATAAGGTTTTAACTTAACACCATATAATTTTGCACTAGATTGTACTTTGGACTAGGGGTTGGTGATTTGGGATAGGATGTTGGTTGTGGCCCATCTACGTTAGCAGGGAACACCCTCTCTTCTTCAGCACCAGCATTGCTGATCCGGCCACCGCCAAGCAACAAGGGTGTGGGTGAGCTCTGCACGTACGTCACATCTGAGCGCCTGAGCATATGTGGGGAGAAGAGTCAAAATGGCAATGTGTACCCGTGACCCGAAACCCAATGGGTTTTTACCCCATTAGGGCACGGGCATGGGTCAATGTTCATGCCCATGGGTTTGTTAATGGGAACAATGTCATACCCATCGGGTTTGCGGGTACGGGTACGTTCCTAGTGTACCCATACCCGCAAACCCATGGGTTTATTTTACCCGCTTCCATTATGTTGTATCCTGTGTAACCTAGCCCAATAATTCGATTCAGCCCAACCCAATAACAGGTAATATAAATAGATTTGGAACCCCGACCGAACCCTAAAGCACTTCACTGTTTCCCTTCCCACTCCCCCAGTCCACCAGGCGACCGCCACCGCTCACATCCCCACTTCTCCCCGATCTAGATCCAGAGCCGAGTGAGCTAGCCTGCAGCCTGCTGCAAGACTTCGGCCATGGCGGTGACCACCGGCGGTGCCCACGACGACGGCCGGTGATGCTTCTTCCTCTTCCTCTTAACCCTATCGCAGACTTGTAGCAACTCTACAGCTCTAGCACCTACTGACCCCTCCTGCCGTCGTCCCGAAGGGACACGGACGCTGTCGCCGAGCCCAAGCCTCTGGCATCTACAGATCCAGAGGTCGAAATCCTCGTCGAGAACAAGGACATCCCCATCGCGAACAAGGACGCCGGCAAGCAAGGATCGACTACACCGCTTCCCCTTCTACTGCCGACTGATTCCCAGCAGGCTGTCGTTGTGGACCCCTCAGATCCACCGCGTGCGGGGGCAAATCGGCGCCTCATCAAGCCTACCACGGCAGCAGCGAGCCAACGCCCCGTCAAGCCGACGGCAGCAACGAACAAGCGTCCTGTCAAGCCTGCGGTCGCTGCATCGACGAGGAAACCTCCTATCTCTCCAACTTCTACCACTGCTGCTGGTCGCAATACCGTGCGTTCACTGGGGTAAGGAACGATATTTACGCATCCTATTTTCTTAGCATTATCTAGAAGCTGTTTATTGCCGTCCGTTCGATGTTATTTTTAGGTTCTTGTAGTTGTTTATTGCCTCCTGTACATGGGTTATTTTTAGGTTCTTGTAGTTGTTCTGTACATGGGTTATTTTTAGGTTCTTGTAGCACTTTGTATTTTCATGTGAATGTATATGGGCTCATCATGTGAATGTATGTTTCATACAGTTTCAAAAAAATGTCTGTTGCTAGTGGCAGCCAATCTCCACTGTCTCAAGCTTCAGAAGCACCGTCGGAGTCACTTCCTCTGTCTGCCTCCCCTCAACCAGAATCAGACAATGAGTCGAGGCCAAATATTCAGATAGATGAAGATGATGACATGGAAGAAGAGGAAGATGTGCCAGCTGGTTCTAAGAGGAAGCTCACATCGGCCGTCTGGTCGGAGTTCAAGAGAGTGAAGTTAAATGGCACAGTCCGGGCAAAATGCATATATTGCTTCAGACAACTTTCTGCTACTAGTACAAATGGTACTAAGCACCTTCATGTTCATTTGAAGGCCTGTGTGCAAAGGAAGATCAAGCTCAATGGGAAGACGATGGCACAATCATCTTTGAGGTTTGGTAAAACAGATTCTAGCACAGTTTCAGTGGAGAACTACATATTTGATCAGGATGTAGCTAGAAAGGAACTTAATGCAATGATAGTACTACATGAGTACCCTTTAAGCATGGTTGATCATGTTGGCTTCCGGAGATTTGTAGGTGCACTTCAGCCCCTATTCAAAATGGGAACTAGGAACACAATAAGGTATATGTTAGCTGCAATTTATTTCAGATCATGTAGGCTGCAATATATTTCAGTTCATGTGGGCTGATCATTTTGGTTGTAATGTTGTTTCAGATCTGATATTATGGCTCAATATGAGGTGGAGAGGAAAAAAGCCATTGAGTACATGGCTGGAATTGAATCCAGAATGGCTATAACTACTGACTTGTGGACCTCAGACAATCAAAAGAGAGGTTACATGGCTATCACTGCTCACTTCATTGATGAGTCATGGACCCTTAGAAATATCATCATGAGGTATGTTCACTGGTCATAGTACTTCATGAATCTATTGCTGCTCACTTGCCATTGTATTTATCATGTATTTTGGTTGTTAACATGTAGGTTCATCTATGTTCCTGCACCTCACACTGCTGATGTAATTGGTGAAGAGTTGTATGAATCAATGGTTGCATGGAATCTAGATGAGAAAATATCTGCAGTGACTCTAGACAATTGCAGCACTAATGATGCGGTAATCCCTATCCTTGTGAGGAATCTTGGAAAACATAGGCTCTTGAATGATGGTAAATTGTTGCACATGCGTTGTTCTGCACACATCCTGAATTTGATAGTAAAAGATGGTTTAGATGTGCTGAAAGATGCAATTGAGAACATTGTGATAGTGTAGCTTATTGGACAGCCACTCCCAAAAGGATAGAAAAGTTTGAGGAGATAGCCAAGTTTGTTAAAGTTGAGATAAAAACCAAGATACATCTTGATTGTAAGACTAGGTGGAACTCAACTTTTAACATGTTAGCTACTGCACTGCCCTACAAGGCTGTTTTCACTAGAGCAAGCCGTGTAAACAGACTATATACTTCTTTGCCAAGTGATGAAGAGTGGAAATTTGCTGAGGATGTTGTGGAGAGGATTAAGTTGTTCTATGATATCACTGTCCTATTTTCTGGAACTGATTATGTGACTGCCAATATCTACTTCACTAGAGTTGCAAAGATTAGAAAGCAAATTAGGCAGTGGTCATCTTGTGGCAATCCATTAGTAGAAGCCATGTCGGCTAACATGGTAGCTAAGTTTGACAAGTATTGGTCTGACATCCAAGGGCTAATGGGTATTGCAACCATTCTTGATCCTCGATTTAAGACTACTATGCTGCTGATTTGTTATGAGGACTTGCTTGGTGAGACAGGTAGTGCATGTGAGGAGAGGGTTGTGCAAGTTAAGAACTTATTGGCTGAATTGATGTGTGAGTATCATGTGTATGAAGATGTTGAGGGTAGCGAAGCACCAACACCTTTGGGCAGCAATGATGATTTTTTATTTGACATCAGTGCACGCATTGCAAGTAGGAGGCCAGCAAGTATGGGGTTCAAGTCTGAGCTTGATTGCTACTTGGATGAAGAAATGGTGAATATGCGCACTAAGAACTTCAATGTCTTGGACTGGTGGAAGGTTGCTGGAACTAGGTATCCTACTCTGAGGAGAATTGCTAGGGATATATATGCTATCCCTGTGACCACAGTTGCTTCTGAATCTGCTTTTAGTATCGGTGGTAGAGTGCTTAGTGAGCATCGCAGTAAGCTCACTACTAAAATGATAGAGGCTCTTATGTGCTCCCAGGATTGGCTTAGGAATAAGTACAAAGGTATATTGAACATGTGCTTTCAAGATATTAAACTTGCTGCTATTTATTTCTGTAATGACTCATTATTGTTTACAAACTAATCAACTTTTTTTTGTAGTTGATGAGAAGAACAAGCAGCCTGCTACCTTTTGGTCTTGTCTCCAAGATATCCAGGAGGGCCTTCAGGTTATGTGTAACACACATGTTATTATGGTATTTTTCTTTTGATTAGATAACTGAGTAACTTGTTTGTTATTTATGCCTTTGTAGGAGCTTTCTATTTGACATTGCTGTCCCAGATCCAAGCAAGAGCTCACTGGTGACCGATGACCTTTTGTGAACAAGTCTGAACAAGGATCAATTGATTTCATGTGCCTCCTGTTGGTTGACATTTATTAATTGAGAACTTGTATAAACTTGTAATGTCCATGTAGCCCTGCTGAGTGCTGCCTTTTGGTTTGGGAACACCTATTAACTTGTAATGCCCCTTGCAGCCTTGCTGAGTGCTGCCTTTTGCATGGTCTTAACCTGCTGATCAGTTAGGACAGGTTTATTTAGCTATTTGCATGGACCTTCTATGCAATTCCTGCTATTCCAGTGAACTATAATTCGATGAACTATGTTGTACGCTTGTTAGCTTGTATGCATGTGCAATGACATTGTTAGCTGGTACTTCTGTTGCTGGTTATATCAATTGTGTATGTGGCTGAATGGCTGTTGCCTGTTGTTGAGGCCTGCAACTTGTCGGGCACGGGCAACCCGTGGGTATCCGTTACCCGCGCGGGCACGGGTATGGGCACAACTATGTACCCGTCAGCGGGTATGGGTTTTTTAGCGGGCGTAGTTTTTCCTCGCGGGCACGGGTATGGGTTCATTGTACCCAGCGGGTACGTACCCGTTGCCATTTTGAGAGAAGAGCAACTCTAGGAGGAGCAAGCAGTCGAGAAGGTGCGGCAGGTGAGAGAAGCAACAATCTCGGATGACAAGAATGTGCTTGGAGATTGTTGGGGTCACCAGTCGTAGAGAGATCGACAACGGCCCCAACTGGGTCGCGGATGTGGAGACGTTGGATCCAGACAAAGAGATGTTGGATCCAACAAGTACGTGATGTGGTGGCTGGGTTAAGGTACCGTAGCCTTGGTGATGGTTGTGGCTTGGCTTTGGTGGAGGCGGCGGCGACGCTGTCACCAGCATAGTACCAAGGCAACAAGATGGCTAGCAGCTGCAGCTCTGCCTGCTTGTGTAGATGGGCCAGTTCAAGTTGCTAGCCTAGTCCAAAGTGCAATCAAATGCAAAAACATATGGTCTTAAGTGAAAACTTTGTGTTAGCCTTGGTTCTTTGTGAAACTTGGGTCAAAAGAACTAGACCAAAGTGAAATTTACGTTTATATAATTATAGTGTAGCACATTATAACCACATTGTAACTTATTTATAGGATATATAAAAGTTATGTGCATTTTTTAATATATACATATAAAGCATATAGCTAGGAGTTACAATGTAGTTATAGGTAGTTACACTTCAATTATACTATAATTATATTTGAAAAATTTTTCAAAAAAAACTACGGCGGTTTTTTAGATAGTCTTTTTTCGACAATCTGGAGTAGTCAACAATTAAAAGGCATTCTCAACGGATAGTTAATTTCGTCAATTTGTAGAAAAAGACAAAAATCATCAACAAAATATGCAGCAATGTATACACAACAAATTAAATACCTTCGCCACTTGAACTTTTTAGACGGTACAATCAACGAATTATTGTTTAGCAAAAAGCAAAAGGCTTCATGCATCTACTTAAAAGTGTGGGATTAAATCATCAGACATACTCTATTAATTAGTAGGCCTTTGGTTGATCCCCAACGGTTTGATATCAGCTCAAAAGACACTAGTACATCATTCTTTTTAGAAAAAAGATAATAATGCATGGTGACTCATGACTACGACACACATATATATACTTTTGGTGCATTTTATTCCTTCTGATCAAACCACGTTAATGACAAAGGAGCCGTCATTAACTCAACGTTTGGAGTAGTTAATTTAATTAATCCTTGAAACAGCTCGTTGATCCGGCGAGGTTTTTGTCTTAGCTCGCCCTACACTACTACAGAAACGGTCTTTATAGACGAGGCCTCCAATAATTTTCAGGCGGGTCGTAAGTGGCCGCGCCTGAAAAAACCGGTCCTGAGGGGGCCGGTTGTTGGCCCGCACGGGATAACGCATTATCCCGTGCGGGCCGCTTAATCGGACCGCATGGGATATTATCCCATGCGGTCCGATTAAGCGGACCGCACGGGATAATGCGTTATCCCGTGCGGTCCGTTAGGTGGACCGCACGCGATGATGTACCATAAAGCAGCTTCCAGCCCCGACAGTGCCACTTTGAACCTGGTGTTTCTCTCTCTAAAAAAAAGGCAATTATAGGGGAGAAGGTTTTCAACTTGAATTTTCCAATTGGAATCAATACAAAAGGTACCATGCTTGTACTTCTCTTCCATTTGCTTCCATTTTTAAAAATTTTTATTGGTTTAATGTGAAGATATTTGAAGTTTTTTTAACTCGGTTTCTCTCTCCAAAAATAGACATTTTCTTTTGGTGGGAGGTTTTAGAGTTGAAATCTTCGATTGAAATCAATATAAAAGGTAATATGCTTGATCGTCTCCTTCATTTGCTTCCGTTTTTGTAAAATTTCATTGGTTGAATGCGAAGATATGTAAAGTTGTGTGAATTGTTATTTTGTGCTATGTTTGTAATTTGTAGGTCAAATATTTTGTTTTTTTGATTGTACCAATTTTTGGTAGCTAATATTGTCTCAGTATTATTATTTGCTGTGAATGAGGTTTTAGTACAAAAGTAGGATTTAAGTTTAATTTGTTTATTTAGAAAACACCGGCAATATAATATTAATTAATGATGTGATTTTTTTAAGATGGATCAGACATGGATGTATGAGACACGTAGAACTCATCCGGTGTTCATAAGAGAAACATCAACATTTATTGATAAGGCTAAGGCACACGCTTTGAGGGAGAATAGGAAGGATATTTTTTGTCCTTGCGTGGATTGTAAGAATCAGAAGATGTGGAAAGATCCGAAGCTATCATGTGAAGAATCAATCGAGGAGAAAACGATAGAAAGACTTGCAGCTGGCCCAACAAGCCTTGTGACCTCATGGCAAGGGTATGACATGGCAGGATATTCTTTTTACACAAACAGCAAAGATAGGAAAAGCTCAGCGCAGAACAGTGGGGTTCGTGTCGAAGCGTTGGACACAACAGGGCAGAACAAGTCTTACTACGGGATCATACAAGAAATATGGGAACTTGACTACGGTTTAAACATTCAGATCCCTGTTCTCAGATGCCAATGGGTGAAAGACAACATGGTAGATAAATTTGGATTTACGTGTGCTGAACGGAGTAAAATTGGACATAAGGATGATCCATGGGTCCTTGCCGAGCGTGTTGCACAGGTTTTTTATGTGAAGGATCCTTCCGATGAAAAGATGGACATTATTGTATCGGGCAACCAACACATCATTGGTATTGACAACATTCAAGACGCACGCGATTATAATCAATACGACGCCATTGAGTTATTCATAGATCTTCCTACGCGGATGAAACGCATTGAGAGTGTCATCGACGAATCAAAGTTTGCATCCGTGCGGAAGGATGTTAATTCAAAAATTGTGAAACGCTAGTTTGTTTTTTGTGTATATTATATGTTTTTGCGAGTGAATGTATACATATCAAACTTATGGTGTTACCAGTGAATGTGTGGTTTTATATCGAAGTTATGGTATTTGTGTGGATGATTAATATATTATACATATTATTTATATTATAGGTATATATGAATAATATATGTATATAATATATACATATTATACATATTTTTATAATATATGTATATATTTATATTATATGTATATAATATACATATAATATACATATATTATACATATATTTATATTATACATATAAATATATGTACAATTTTTCAAATAAATTATACATAAATTATACATATATTCAAAAATATGTTTTTTATTATTTTATGTGCATTCATATTATTTTTAGTTTTATAGTCTTAATATAAGGGCGGCGATTATCCCGTGCGGGCGGCTTAAGAGCCCGCATGCAAAATCCTATTTCCGTGCGGGCGGCTTAAAAGGACCGCACGGAAATATAGTATTTCCGTGCGGGCGGATGACACGGCCCGCACGAAAAGACTATATTTCCGTGCGGGCGCTTAAGCCGCCCGCACGCGATGGTCTCCGCCTATAAATGGTACGCGCGGGTGCCGAAAATTTCTAAGTCCAGGCGAAACCCTACACCCGTGCCGCCAGGCTGCCCAAATCTCGCGCCGACCGCCGATCGCCGACCGTCGCCGCTTCCCGACGCCGCCGGCCTCACCGACGCCTCCTCCCACCGCCCCGCGCGCCGCCCTCGACCCGGACGCCGCCGTCCTCACCGACCGACCCCGACCGCCGAGCGCCGACCGCCGCCGCTCCCCGACGCCGTCGACCTCACCGACGCCTCCTCCCACCGCCCCGCGCGCCGCCCTCGACCTGGCCGCCGCCGTCCTCACCGACCGACCCCGACCGCCGAGCGCCGAGCGCCGACCGCCGCCGCTCCCCGACGCCGCTGGCCTCACCGACGCCGCCTCCCACGCCCCCGCGTGCCGCCCTCGACCCGGCCGCCGCCGTCCCCACCGACTGAGCCCGACACCGAGCGCCGACTGCCGCCGCGCCGACGCACGTAGGCTCTTCTTCTCTAGGTCATCTTTCTTTCTCCTTCTCAATTTAGATATTGTTTCTCTGTGGTGCTGCCTCCTGCAGATACATGCATGTATGGACCGATCGATGCCGACGGCTCTCCAATTTTTTGATGAATTTTAGATTTTAGGTTTACTGATTAATGGAAATATGTTGAGATTTATTTCTAAAATATGAAAAACTTAATTATGTTGCAAAATTTCTTTTATTGAGAATTATTAACTGTGAACGTATTATTATGTATAATATTTGTATTATACATATGTATAATATATGTGATGTTTGTAAATTAGATGTTTATTTATGTATATATGTATAATATACTTTAATATATATTTAGCATTGTTTGTAAATTATGTTAATATATGTGATGTATTTAGTATACATCACATATATTAGGTATAATATATATACTTTAATATATATTTAGTATACTTTAATATACTCTAAATATGTTAATATTATGTATAATATATATATGTATTATACATATATATACAGATATATACATCACTAAATATATATATGTATAATATACTTTAATATATATTTAGTATACTTTAATATACTCTAAAAATGTTAATATTATGTATAATATTTGTATTATACATATGTATAATATATGTGATGTTTGTAAATTAGATGTTTATTTATGTATAATATTAATACTCTAATATATGTATAATATACTTTAATATAATATTAGCATTTTTTAATATATGTATGATATTAGCATTTTTTAATATACATAATATTTGTATTATACATAATATTAGCATTGTTTGTAAATATATGTATAATATATGTGATGTTCAAAATTTGCCCCAAATTTTAATACTCTAAAAATGCTAATATTATGTATAATATTTCTTCCGCCTGGTATTTTAGTTAAAATCAGATGAAAATAAAATTAATTGTGTTACGACCAACCGAAGATCAAATGTCGACCGAGAAAGCTCCCTCCGATGCACCCAACGTCGAACCAACGCAAGAGGTTTCGAGCGAAGTTACATGGCAGACACCAAGCGATCCGATGTGCCATATCGAAGTTACGCCAGCACCACCGGTTGAAGAAGACCCCGACTACATCCCTATGGAGCAAGCAGTAAGTCGAGCTAATCCGTCTCCCTCTTGGTCGCGTTTAACTTTTTCTGATGTACGAACAGATGAAAACAAGACGCCAGTCAAAAAGAAAGGCTGCGAAGTCTGCCGTCATAGCCGAAGCCGAGACGGACACGGCAACGTCCGGTCCGGTAGAAACCGACATCGAAGAAACGCCCGGTGAAAAGAGAAAACGTGCTAAGAGAAGTAAGACCCAAACCCCTATGGAGACATACTATATCACCTCTCTGAACCAGGATGGGAAGCCAGTAGAGCCCAAGGTAGCAATGACAAAATTCAGCACCACCTGCGGTGTAGTGGCCAGAACCCACGGCCCTTTAAATGTAGATTCCTGGGAGCAGGTGGATGACAACATGAAGAACTTCATGTGGAACGAGTTACAAAAGTGGCTTGTATATCCGCCAGGTTCAGAGGCTCTGGGAAAAGAGTTTGCCCTAAAAACGATGGCGCATCGGTGGAGGCAGTGGAAATCAGACATGAACACTCACTACGTGCAAAAGAACAAGACTCCATTCGCCGACTACGGTGGTATTACGCCCGCCGAATAGGACACCTTCGTGGCAAAGATGACAAGCCCGGAAGCCTTAGCGCGGAGGAAAAAGATGTCCGATCTAGCTAAAAGGAACAAATACCCGCACCGGTTGGGCTCGAGCGGCTACGATGGCCACGTAGAGAAGTGGCGAGCAACTGAAGAAAAGTTTGCCGCCCAAGGCAAGCCCCTGCTTGTAGATGCATTGAAGGAAAGAAGCAAAAACTGGGTTTGGGCACGGAGCACGGGCCAAGTCACAGATGAGGGAGAGATCCGTTTCGAGGATCCGGATATCGAGCGTGTGACCAGTAGTCTGAAGGAGATTGCGAAAAAAGAGAAAACAGGGAAATTCATTGCCAAGAGGAAAAATGATCAACTAACAGCTGCATTAGGCAACCCTGAACATTCCGGACGAGTAAGGGGTCTATCGTCAAGGACGAGCTGGAAGGAAGGGTTTCCAGAGGAAGCTACGGGTTATAAGAAACGGGACAGGTACAAACAGAAATTGGAAGAGAAGATAGCAAAACAAGTTGAACAACATTTCTACTCTCTTGTTGCTCAAAATCGTCAAGCCTTCCCAAACTTGTTCCAGCAATCCGAAGAACCCACAGTACAGGCGCCAAGCAGTGTCGGGTCAGTAGACACCGCACCTTATCCAGTAGATACCATAACTGCCCCGACGCCGTGCAGCCTGCTCGTGCCGATAGGAAGGGCCGGGAAGAGAAAGGAGGTGGGTACAGGACTTGCGATACCAGGGTGTCAAATCGCTGAAGAATATGCAAGGGTGCAAGTGGCCAAGGTGCATGCAGAGCATACTAGTTTAGAGATAGATATTCCAACACCGGAAGGGATACAATTGCTTGGGGATGCGTTGAATCAGTTTATACTATGGCATCGACGAGATATCTTGCTGGTCGGTCCATCGCCGTCAACCCTACGCCCGCCGGCTCCAAAGATTGCTGCTGCGCCTGCACCGCCTTCTCCACCAGGGCAAGATTCGCCACCTAATCGGCCTGCTTCCCCACCTCCTCCACCTAATCGGCCTGCTTCCCCACCTCCCTCCTCCCCTATACCAGAAGGTCCTGATTCGTCACATCTGTCGGCCCCTGAAGTCCACGCAGAACAACCTCCTCCGACACCACAGTCAGCATTGGCGCTACCTGAAAGGCCTCTCCTGAGAAGCACAAGTCTTCCAAGTCCGACCAAGCTTGAACCTCGTCAGCTTATCCCAACAATGATTAGGTCAACTTATGATAAGAAAAAAATGGCCGTGTACGAGGAAAGGTTAGTGTATCAGGCTTTCAGAGGGGGAGCGCCGACTGACAAGAAGCAGGATGATACTCCCCAGTTGTCGGATTCCCAAAAATCGGTGAAAAATCGAATGGAGGACCTGCAAAACTGGACTTCGGACGAAGTGCCAACAAGGTACCCGTACGGGAAGCCGTTCCTGCCACCGCACGTCATGGAAGGCCTGCCTTGGGAAATGAGGCTGATGCATGATTGGTATTTGAAGGCGACTAAAAAGGGCCTGCAAATGATTACTGTGAAGGTCCCGGATAACGCTTTCATCAGTGGACCAAATGGGATGCTGGTAATCGATTTCAACGACCTTCACGCATTATTCAAGCTGGACAAATTGGATATAAATCTCATTGCTGTGTTTTGCCTGTAAGTCAAGAGTATTTAATGTCATAAATGAATTCATTTGCTAACTAACTTCTGATAAATTACCCACTGCATTACGTAGGATACAATTCCACGACGCCAAAAAGGCCAACCATCCAGTTGGATACATCAACCCAACAAGGGTTTGCTGGACGGAACACACGGTGAATATTCGTGCAGATTCCGCTGAGCTCAAAGGTAAAACGACGTCCGAGAAAAAAGAGGTCGTCGAAAAAATACACAAAAAAAAAGATGGTCAGCGTAGCACTGTACTTGGGCAAAGCGATGGTCGCGCATAAAGACAAAACTGTCCTCTTGGTCCCTTATGCGCTGCGGTACGTAATATTCTTCCGTACTACTGATATTTTAATACGATGTCACCTACGATTAACATATCTTCTTTGCAGCGATCACTACATACTTTTTCTGGTATATCCGCGGGACCACTTGGCCGTAGTGCTAGATCCGGCACACTATGGCGAGGAAACATTTAAAGAGTTTCTCATTATATTAAATTTGTAAGTCTTGTTATGCACCATGTACTAAATATTGGCTGTTGTACTCTCGAAGACACATAATTGACTCAAACAATTATTTTGTCTTTATAGAGCACACAGATATTACGTAGACCACGGTGGACCAATCAATAATCCAGAAAAGAAGAAGCTTCTCGTGAAGACAAGATGGCCGGTAATTACATGTCTGTTATAATGAAATTTCCTATATATGCTTGTTTCACTCAAAATATTGATGTATACAGTTTTATTCAACATAGTGTTTTAAGCAACCACCAGGGACTAGTTTATGCGGATACTACGTATGCGAGATGCTTAGAATAAACGGGAGATACACTACAAAGTTTGAAGAAGTAAGTCCAGAGAAAATATCGTTTTACACATTATAAGATCTTGTATAATTTTCCTAACTATAACAATGTGTATTTCTTCTTAAACAGATCCCGTCCGTTCCGGTTGTAGCGAACCGGTTCGACGATCGAACCATACGAAACTTGTGTGCAGATATTTGCCGCTTCATTCGCCGCGATGTCTGCAACCATTTGGGCGATTTCTACGATTCGGAGAGCCAGCTTGCGACGGGGGATGCCTTCAAACGACTTAGAGAGTGGAAAAAAGAACATATGTATACTAGCTAGTATATATTTTAAGTATATATTTTATGTGGCTTTTTGAACATTTTGTAAAT
This sequence comes from Oryza officinalis, assembly GCA_008326285.1. Lineage (NCBI taxonomy): Eukaryota > Viridiplantae > Streptophyta > Magnoliopsida > Poales > Poaceae > Oryza > Oryza officinalis. The sequence goes on along the minus strand of BDMV01000012.1, from coordinate 6,008,414 downwards.
TGCGAGACGCGATGATATGTATATATGTGAGGCGTACAATTTAATATCTTAATTCCATAAAAAAATAATTATTTACGTTTAATTCTTAATACGTGCGATGTGTGTATATATACTATTACTGAGAGAGAGAGGGAGAGAGGGAGGGAGAGGAGGAGATAAGCCAATATATGAAAAAAAATAATATATGCAAAAAAAAATGCTGCTGTCATCTTCCTGTGCGGTCCACTTAATTATCCGTATAAGAAGATCGATTATCCCGTGCGGCCGGATTAAACGGCCCGCACGGAAAGACCGTTTGTGTAGTAGTGCTAGCCAGGCTCTCCAGCACGACGACGTCGCGAACAGTGGCATGCTGGTCGTCGTTGCGGTGCCATGTCCAGATGGCCTTCGTCTCGCTCATGATCCTTAGCCTCCCATGTCCAAAGCTCATCTCCCTGAACTCTGACAAGTGCGCCAACTCGTGATCCTCGATGAACCTAATTAACAAGAATCGATCAGTTTTGGAAACGGCATGAACAATAATCATCATTATATTCATTGTGATAATTGAGTTTTTATGAGATCATCGATGTACTTGTGAGAATGTCCGTCATCGTTGCCTGCGTCGCCAATGGTGATGTACATCGGGCCCTGGCTGTCGATCTCATTGTCGTAGATCCTCGTCTTGTAATTAATCGATCATAATCCAAGATTAGTTACATCAATTAGGAGTAATTACATGCTATGGATGATGCATGATGAGTTAATTAGTAGAGAGATGATTAAGTTTACTATACATACGAATCGCTCGTAGGCGTGGATGTGGCTGGAGAAGACGACGTCGACGCGGGCGTCGTAGAGGAGGCGCTCCATGGCGCGGCGCATCCGCTCGCCCTCGCCCTGGTGCGCCCGGTTGGTGTTGTACCACGGCACGTGCGCCACCGCCACCACCCACGGCGTCCTCCGCCTGTCCACGCTGGCGAGGTCGCGCTCCAGCCACGCGCGCTGCTCCGGCGTCCCCTCGCCGCGCTCCACGTAGGCGTAGGAGCCCAGCATCACGACGTGCACCGCGCCGCCCGCCGCGTCGAACGAGTAGTATAGATTCGACGGCGAGCCGCTCTCCTCGCGCGGCATCCGCCACCGCGCGTTGTACGCCGCGAACTGCGACGTGAGCTTCACGCCGACGCCGTCGACGGGCGGCGGCGGCGTCTTCTCCTTCTCGTGGTTGCCCTCCGTCACCATCCACGGCCGCGCGCTCGCCAGCGGCTGCACCAGCCGCCCGAACGAGTCCCACAGCGGCTGCTTCCCGTCCGCGTACGACAGGTCGCCGGCGACCAGCGCCACGTCGTAGTCCTCTTCGCCGATGTGCGACAGCGTCGCCGCCGTCCACTCCGTCTGCCCCATGTCGCCGATGACGACGAACTCGACGGGCAGCTTCACCGGAGGAGTCCTGAGGCTGAGCTCCTCCTCGCCGCCGGCGACGACCTTTCCGCAGCGGTAGTAGTACGTGGTGGCCGGCTCGAGCGGGCCGATGGTGACGTGGTGTATCGCGCCGGACGTGTACCCGGAGTAGCTGTACGTGGCGTGGTCACCCGTCGCCGACGCCGTGTACTCGCCCGGAGACGTGCCGTACTCCACGACGGACGGCGAGCTCCGGCCGTCGTCGTCGGTGACCCAGCAAACCCTCATTCTGTTCGGCCCAACGACGGAGATGTGCACCTGCTGAGGATGGGTGGTCGGCTTGTCGTGCACGGTTGGCACCAGTGGCCTCGCCGGCGGCCGGACATAGTCGTCGGCATCGTCGCCGGCGGCGCGTGAAAGCGTCTGGGGAACGACGCCGTCCATGAGCTGCTTCGCAGAATTCGCCATGGCGCCGCGACTAAATTAACAAGTCGAGCGCTGCAATACAAGTTCAGATTATAGTGCTCGTGCAGTTAGCTGGTAAAAAAAAATAAAAATGAAAAAGTCTTGAGAAATGAAAAGTGTTGAGATGGTCTTTGTATCTAGTGGTAATTAATTAAGAGGTATTAGTTTACTTTGGAAAGAAAGTGCGAAGAAGTAGCTGATAGAAACAAAATATACATAGACCAATGTTAATTAATTAGTTGGGTCAAGACAAGATTTCACATGTGCTATGTCGGCAATACTAATTTGCATCCATTTTGTCATATCGACCAAACTACTCCATGTTTGAGAGCACGGTTATTAATATGAACTTTAATACTTAAATTTAAATTAATCTAATGTTTTTAAATCCCTTTCTATATTGTTCAGCGTTAACTTTTGAATTATTATAATTTGGACTGTTAAAAGTAACAGTATAATAGACTTACTTTAAAATTATTTTTTTATTGCGATCACATGGCCCTCAATAGGGCATAGTGCTTGCTAACCAGACCGCCAGATATACACCACCTCTAGAAAAATGAATGTGTTTTTAAAAACAAGGTGAATGTCTAAAGCGATACATAAATATATTTTATTGAAAGGGATAGATCTAATCTCTCACCCGGTTATATTAGCCCAAAAAATATGCATGATTAGCATAAACGTACATTGATTTTGCTGCTGTCCTTAGTGCCCAGCCCTCTGATTCCACATGCATGTTGCCTTGGCGTACCCACAAGAAAGCTTGATGTGCAAGGCAATATTGCTTGATCTCACAGCAGAAAATATTATATACATTAACAGGGCGACTTCTGTTTGACTAAGGAGTTAGCTTTATCTATTTTATCCAAATCATTTGTGGATGTTAGTCAAAATTAATAAGTACTCCCTCCGTTTTATATATTATAAGACACTTTAATTTTTTAAGTTAAATTTTTTTAAAGTTTTACCAAATAATCTATAAAAAAACATAGAAATATTTTTATCACAAAATAAACATACTATAATTTATAATTTATGTTAGATTTAATGTTAGACTTAATGAAACTAATTTTATGTTCTAAATGTATGAAAGGAATTACGTGGTAATTAATACAAGTTTCAACCTACTCTCTCCGTCTTAGAAAAAACCAACCTAATACCGGATATGACACATCCTAGTACTACGAATCTGAACTGCATATGTTCAGATTCGTAGTACTAGGATGTGTCATATCCGGTAATGCAGTTCAGATTCGTAGTACTAGGATGTGTCATATCCGGTATTAGGTTGGTTTTTAATGGACGGAGGGAGTAGAATAGATGATCGAACAATGGACTTCAGATAGTAGGAGGTGAAGAGGTTTAGTTACCATCGAAATGGCCTTGGCTCCTTGAAAACCATAGTTTGTTCTGGGGAAAGTCGAGTGAGAGATGGATGAGCATGGGGATGGGAGAATATGAAGTCTCGTACCTTAACGCCAAGGCAACAGGGCTGGAGCTTATTGTTTGGTGCTGAGATCCTGCAACGTCAATGAAGGAATCGGCATAGGGGCCATATGGGCAAGGGGTCAACGCCAACATGCCTGGTGCTGAGATCGTGGTTCTTCACTTTTGGCCGAAGTTCTTTTTTGCATGATTCAGTTTCGAAACAAGCTTTTGAAAAGGGCCAATTTATCAAATTTTTGAGCTTGGTTCATTGTCTTCCAACCAAAAAGGCATTTTATTTTTCGAATTCCTGCTATATAAGCACGCGCTTTCCACTCTCGGTAACACTGATTTTAAACCTGTTCACGAAATCATGTTCGTGTGAGTGTCATACTATGGCTATGTTTAGGGAGAGATTAAAATTCTAAAAAGCAGTTGGCATGTAGTCAGCTTTTGAGAATCTAGAGAAGCTTTGAAACCCAGCTTCTGGCTTTCAGTTTATTTTCTAGATTCTGTGAATATAGTTTCTCACTTCTCAGAATCTGGATGAAAAGCTAAACTATTTGGGGAGGGGGGCTTTTGATTCCTACCAGAAGTTCCCTCAACAGGCCTTGTGGCTATGAGTTGTGCCAATATCTTAGTTTGTTTTTTTTTCATAGGTACAAAAATAATCAAGTCCCAAAAATTCTAGTTCTAAAATAATTCCAGGAATTGAACTTTACTCGAAACCCCCACACCACAAATTTCCTATGAGTTTGAATTTGTAAGTCGGCCCACAAATTTTCTAGTCCACACAAGTTGACCAGGTCAACTTGTCATGTCAACGAAACCATCTTCCATACTGCCGAAAGACCTAATTTAACCCGGTCTTTTAAGCTAAGGGGTCAGATTTCTGGTATTGTGGTTCAGGGATGTGATTCAAACTCGATATCAAGACGAGGAAGCTCAAGTAAACTTATTTCCTTATATAGTGCTGAGATGGACGACCAACTGAAAATAGCCCACTCGTAGTGTCACGCCCCAAACTGGCCCCGGGCGGAGACCAGGATAGAGCGGTCCAGATTGACCTGTATGCCTGTACCAGTCCCAGGAAATAGCGCTGGTACAACAGGAAGATTTAATATCACAACAACAGCGGTCTCTTTATTTAAGAGTAGGATTACAACCAAGGTTGGAACTGCGGACAGAACCCGAGTTCTCAACAGCATTACAAAAAGGCGGAAGCGGAAAGCGGCGACTGGCCCTAAGCCACAAGCAAAGCCTTGGGGAAGGCCGAAACCCTACTACTGCTCGAAGTCTGCTTGCTCCTGGAAGAACTCTTCGTCAGCAGGGTCCACCTCTTCATCTTCGAGAACTGGGGGGGGTTTAAGTGTATAGAGCAAGGGTGAGTACGGGAGTACTCAGCAAGTCAGGGGAAATTAAGTGTTTAATGCAAGCTTCAAGGGAAAGCCAGTTGTTTTTCACAATTGGTTTTAGTTTAAGACTTTAGAAACATCTAAGTGAGTGCTTCTCAACGACACGGATGAGAAAGTGCGTCTCATCCGGCCGGAGCAGTGAAAATGTATCGATTGATTCTTGTCGGCACGAGAGGCTCCCAGCCAATCGTTCACCGACCCGGCTGCTCCAACAGCCACAACTCACGCACCTCGGTACGAGAGGCTCCCTGCCAATCGTCACCGACTCCGGCTGCTTCAACAGCCACAAGTCAACACATCGGTACGAGAGGCTCCCTGCCAATCGTCACCGAC
>BDMV01000012.1:5974546-6003293 GCA_008326285.1 Oryza officinalis | reverse complement strand
GGTGAATGCAGCAAATGGGTAGGGCCTGGCGGTTATCTTGCAAACCGAGGCCAAGTGTCAAGTGTGTGACCTAATTAATGCATAGTTTGCGGAATCAAAATACTTAATTTAAATTATGGGTTCAATTGATCAAAGGTGACTTGCCTTGCTCGAGATCTTGAGCTTCTTCCTCGAAATCCGCGCACTGCGGGTCTTCGGGCTCCGAGACTACACGCGAAACGAGACGACTCAACAAAGCGATAAAAAGAAGCCCTATTAAAGACCACTAAGCGTGCCATTAGGTAGATCTCGATTTTTGAGGAATTTTGGAAGTGGAACGGAGTCAATCGGACGAACGGTTGAAAAGATATGAATTTCCGAAGATTAAAGGATTTTCTGGAATAAAGAAAAGGAATTAATAATCAATTAATAATTCCCTGGAAAAAGAAGGGAAGGAGGGGCTGAAAGTAGACTTTATTTTGGGCGGCTAAGGACAGCCCAAAATATTTGAATGGGCGCGGCCCAAAACAATTGGGCCGGCGGCCCGAAGGGAATCGGCCTAGGCCGAGCGAGGAGGCTGTTGGGCCAAGGGGAGCCGATGGGCCGGCCGATGGCCCAAAAGAGTTGGCCCACGGCCGATCGACGCGCGGGAGGGAAATGGCCGATGGGCCTAGTGGCCGATGCAGGCCGGAGGCCGATTGGCCGATGCGGGCTGGCGGCCGAAGCCGACGACGGAAGCCGACGGGTAGAAAAGCGGCCGAGCCGACGGCGGGAGCCGACGGGGAGAAAAGGCGGCCGAAGCAGGCTGGCGGCCGATGCCGACGGCGGGAGCCGACGAGCGGCGGATTAAGCCGACGGGAAGGGAGAAAATCGGCCGATGTCGATGGACGGCGGATTAAGACGACGACCGACGACGTGGGGCTCGGTCCGAGCGGCGGCGGCGGCGGCGTGCTCCGGTGAGGGCGGCGAGTCGGAGGGCGGACGGCGTCGGTAGGCGCCGATGGAGAGAGATGAGAGAGAGGACGAGTCCACGGCTCGGATCGGAGCGGGACGCGACGGCGGCAGTTTGAGGCGACAGCCGACGCCGACGGGGTGAAAAGGAAAGGGGGATAGCGGCGCCGGTAGAGGGAGAAGACGAGCGACGGCGGCCACGGCGGTGGCCGGAGGGGTCCTACGGTTGGCTAATCGGCCTAAACCGATGGAGGAAAAAGAGAGGGGGAGGGAGAGGAGGTTTACCGCGGCGGGGCGGCAAGCCGGGAGCGGGGATGACGGCGCGGGCGCGGCACGGCTCCGGGCCGGGGAAGGGGGCGGCGGAGATGGCGCCCGGAGCTCCTTCGGGCGCCCTCGGCTGCGGCGGCGGCGGACGGCAAGGACGGCGGCGGCAGCGGGCGGAGTGGAGCGGGCACGGGTGGAATCGGCAATGGCGGCCCGGCGGAGAGGGGATTTGTAGGGGGGGTTAGGTCGGTTTGGTCGGGGGAAAATAGGCGGTTCGCGGAGGTCGGTTTGGGGCGCGGAGAGGGGACCGGCGCACTCCGGCGCTAGCGGCCAACGGCGGCAGTGGTGACGCCGGCCGGTCGGGAAAAAGGGGGAAAGGGGGAAGAAAAAGGAGGCTTGCCTCCTAGCCGATTTGGGCAAGGGCGCGCGCGCGGGGAGCGAGAGAGCGCTGGCTCTCTCGGCCCGACGCGTGCGGGGCACGTGCGCGGCGTGCACGGGCCGAGCGGCCTGGCGCGGGAGGGAGCTGGGCCGGGCGAGGCCGAAGGAGTTGGGCCGACGGCGGCCCGAGAAGGAGAGAGGGGGAAAAAGAAAACAGGCCGAGAGGGCTGGGCCGGCAGCGGCCCGAGGGGAAGAAGAGGGAAGGGGACAGGCCGAGAAAGGGGGAGGCAGCCCATGACAGAGGGAGGTAAAGTAGACTTTACCAGAAAAGGAGAGAGAAGGAGTTTTAGGGCTTGGATTCGAAATCCGATTTCGCGGTTTTCTCCGGGATTGAAGTGGGAGGGGAGACACGAGACCTTGGCACACGACAAGACTCAACCGAAGAGCAAATTTTCGCAAATAGGGTTTTTAGCAGACTAGTTTTCCCGCTAACGCCGCGACAAAACGGGCGTTACACGTAGCCACAATCTTGACCCAGACTATATGGTAATGGGCCCTCGCGTCGGCCACAATCTTACCACAGTCCAACAAATAATGAGCTTTCATTTATACGGGAACAGCGACTGTTTGCCTTGTTAGGAATAAGCTTACTTTAGGTCCCTCAATTCATCGCCGAGTCTAAAATTCGTCTCTAAACTACAATATCAGATATAACACGTCTCTCAACTTTTAAAACCAATCTAAATAAGGTTCCAAGACGGTTTAGATGATGGTTTTGACAGACGTTGCGCCTACGTGGCATTGATGAGACACTTGAAGTCTTTTAAAAACCGTGATACAAAATAAAAAAATTACAATAAGTCCCACCTTCTTTCCTTCTCTTTTTTTTATTTTTTTCTCATTTATTGCTTCTTCTCTTCTCGGCATCCGGCGGCTGGCCGCGGGTCGCCGTCCTCCACATTATTGACGAGCTCTCCGGCAAAATCCCGCCGGAGCTAGGGAACCTAACGAGCCTCAGGGAGCTTTACATTGGGTACTACAACAGCTACTCTGGTGGGCTTCCACCGGAGCTGGGGAACCTGATGGTGCTCGTCCGTCTCAACGCCGCCAACTGCGGGCTCTCTGGCAAGATACCGCCGGAGCTCGGAAAGTTGCAGAATCTCGACACGTTGTTCTGGCAGGTGAACAAGCCTCATCGGCGGCATACCGTCGGAGCTGGGGTACCTCAAGAGCCTGAGTTCTTTGGACCTGTCAAACAATGTCCTCGTCGGCGAGATACCGGCGAGCTTCTCCGAGCTCAAGAACCTGACGTTGCTCAACCTGTTCCAGAACAAGCTGTGCGTGGTGACGTCCCTGATTATTGTGCCAATAATGTGGAGGACGACAGCCCGCGGCCGGCCGCCAGATGCCGGGAGGGAGAAAAGCAAGAAAGAAAAAAAAGAGAGAAAAAAAAGAAGATGAGACCCACTATAATATTTTTTATTTTAATTGGACACTTACCGACACGTGGGTCTTATGGTTTCTAAAAGACTTTAATTGTTATGTCTATGTCACGTAGATGTCACGTCAATCAAAACCACCATTTAAACCGTCTTGGGACCTTATTTAGATTGGTTTTGAAAGTTAATGAACATGTCATATTTAGTATTGTGGTTTAGGGATGAATTTCAGAATCGGCGACAAATGAAGGGATCTAAATTGAACTTATTCCGTCTTGTTATTTGGATGCCACTTTGGGCTCATTTTTGTATGGGCCTGTCATCGGTCTCGTGGAGAAAAAAGTTGTCGCCAATTTGAACCTTCCCGCGCGATTGCCACTCCGTGCGGACCATCAGCAAGTAACAAAAATGAGAGAGGGGGGCATTTTAATTGCTGGTTGAAATTGCAAGTGTTTGGTATTTAAAATCAACAGCTAGCACAACACGTCCTTGGTAAAAATGTATACATGGTAAAAATGTTGTGGTCGGAAACGTGTCATCCACCTCGTCGAATATGGTAAAAACCGATCGATCCATATGCATATGCATCAGGGCACGAACGGGGCCTTTTTTTTTGAGTTTTGACACAGGTGAAAAAATAATAAATACAATTCTCATCTCAGGAATAAATTAAATCGTCGACCTCTAACAAAATACATATACCATGTACACCGTCATGTACGTCGTTATAGACATCACATCGGAGCTTACATATTTAATGAACATGCTTGATCATTTAGATACTCTTTTACAAAATCTGTTTACAAATATGTTTCTTGACCACGGGCCCACTTAGCTTACTGCACAGGCAGAGGTGTCCTTTTGGGCCGCATGCATGCATGTGCAGTAAAAGAGATGTCTTCAAAAATAGTTTTGTTAGCGACTCTTTGAATACACATACACGCTTACCAGACAACTCTTCCAACATAAACATGATCAACTGACCTTCGGTTAAGTCGTTTTACAATTGCCGACGCGTGCGGCACGTTGTAATTAAATCCTGATATTGTTTAGTAGAGATGGCCTATATCGCTGGCCTCTTTTTTTATATAATGAATATTTCATTAAGTAATGAAATTTACATACGGCCTTTGCACCTACAGAGGATGTACATAGAATAAAAAAAAACTAAGACAACATGAACACATCACATATATGTTGTCTTGTGGCAGCTTACTCTCTTTTACGATCCAAACAGCAACATGCCTATAACTCTCCTGAACAACGCCTTCAACAAGAAGCTGACATTTGTCCGTCGATGTTGTCCAACCAACCAAACTATTAGTACTGAACTTCCATTCTCCCATACAACACCTGCAAAAAAAAACGACAAATAATCTCGAAAATTACTGAACAAGTCAGAGGTCTCACCCCGACCGGAGATAATCACCATAAGAACATCATGCCACCATTTTGTTACAGAGGAAGCTTGTGCCTCCTACCAAAAGGACAACCCGAGACGAACCGCACACGGTAAGTTGTGCCCACCAAGCCGTCTTGAACTTTCACCGGCGAATCTTCCCGATTAAAATGGAGGACACCACCCATGTAGCCCCTTCCACTTGATCGCTATCAACTTAAAGCCTACCATGCACATAACCTATGAGTTTGTTTAGGTTTAATCAAGTTTGTAGAAAATAATAACATCATCCACGACAACAAATTAGTTTTATTAAATTCAAAATTAAATATATTTTTATACAATGTTTGCTCTGCATTGAAAATGTCTCAAAAAGTTTGGCCAGTAAAAAAGTCAAACAATTTATAATATAAAATGGATGGAGTAATTGAGAACTTTATATTTGTATATTACTTGTCAAATTTATATTCATAAATTTTGGCTGCATGATACATAAATTTGCAATTTATCACAATTTTGGAATAAAAAGCTTCTGGCCTGTTGCATTTTAATTTTTCTTGGAGGAGACCTTTTGGCTCGAGCCTTGTTGCTTGCGTCACAAACCAGGTGCACCACCATTATAACGGCTTCAAAGATCAAATAGACATCCCCGCATCGCCCGCATGTTCTAGAACCCAAACACAAACAAGAGACATATAGCAAGCAAGAACAAAGCAAAGGAGGGGGAGGAGGAACCCGTCGCCGCAGTCGCTTCCTCACCGCCAATACCACCCATCTCTCCACCGCCGCTGCTGATCTCGTGCGAGGACGACTGCCGCCGGCCGCAGCGCACGCCGCCCCGCTCTGACGCTCTCCACCGACTCCGCCGGGGCATTTCGTGCGACGACGACTTCCGCGGCCACCGACGCAACGATCTCGCCGCCGGCAACCCCATCTATCCTCTCGAGCGCCGCGGCTCCCTGCCTCGCGCGCGTGCGAGGACGACCCCCGCACAGCAGCCATCGACACCGCTCGCGACACGCTCTCCACCGACTCCGCTGGGGCATTTCGTGCGAGGACGAGTTCCGCCGCGCCGCAGCCGCCACCTCGCCGTCGACAACTCCATCGGCGCTACTTCCTGTCTCGCATGAGAGGACGACCACCACCGCCGTTGCTGCTGCCTCTTCGTCGATAACCCCGACTCTCCACCAGGGCGTCTACTGCCGCCGCCTCTCCATTGACACCGCTGCGCCTCCTCGTGCGATCCCGCTCAGCAGGTGAAATTTCTCTGCGTTTCCCACCTTTCCTCGGTAGCAGTACAACTCGTACGCCGGGAGTTCATTGTTGACGATTTGTTCTTCAAATCGTTTGTTATTCTGATGATTTTTTCATGGATTAGTCAGGTGGATGAAATCGATGGTTTATCCTGTGTAGTAGTCAAGCGTATGAAATCGATGGTCTATCCTGATGATTTTTTTTTCATGGAGTAGTCAAGTGGATGAAATTGATGGTTTATCCTGATGAATTTTTCGTGTAGTAGTCAAGCGTATGAAATCTGTAGTTTATCCTAATGATTGTTTTTCATGGAGTAGTCAGGTGTATGAAATCGGTGGTTTATCCTGATGACCTTTTTCATGGACTAGCCAAGTGTATGAAATCGGTGGTTTATTCTGACGATTTTTTTCATGAGTTGTCAATTGTATGAGATAATCGGTAGTTTATTCTCATGATCTTTATTGTTCTTGAAATCTTGGCCTAAGATTCGTTAAATTTACATTGAGTTGAGGAAATAAACGGATATATGATTGCAGAAATTTGTTAACAGGAGTAGTTTCATACATGGCACCGAAGAAACCCACAGCTCACGCCCGGGAAGCGGCCTCCGCTGCCTATCACTATGAGTTGCGAGCTGTTGAGATGAGGTTCCCTGAGACCGATGCTGAATTGCTATTCTACAGAAGGTATTCCATCGCGTACAAGAATCTCGCTGAAGGTTTTGTACCATGTCACTGTTGTATGAACAGAGGAGCAGGGGCTGTTCCATCCTACATCAAGAAAACTATGGTATAGTACTATGGTCTCTTGATGTAATCAAGTTCCTTGCTAATGATTTATATGTTCTCTCTTGATATAATGAACTTGTTTGCTAATGATTACCTTATATATTCTCTTGGCATATTGGTTATACAGTCATTTACAGTGAGCACATTAAACACAAATATCCTGTCCTGCTTATATTCACTGGGTACATTTTTCTTTTCTAATATAGATCCCAACCCATTGTGCGGATCATCAGCCGAATTCCAACTTCAAGTGTCCTACTTGCTCCATGAAGTTTCAGTCTGCAGGAGAACTCGGAAAGCACGAGAAGTTTGTCCATGAATACAAAGAAGGTAAAAGTAGTCCAATATATTACTAGGAGATGCTCTTTTTCCCTATATCTTGATGTCTACTTTTTTTTTCTACTGCTGTTATAATCTTCAAACGGCTCAATCTTTTTTATTTTGAAGCAGATTGGTGGCTAAAAGTCTAGTAGATCTAGAGTGTACTTTCATGTGTTCATCCTATGGTACAGATAATTATGTTAGAAACTAGGGTTTGTCTAGGTGCGGATCTAGAGGTCAACTAGCTCATAGAGAGGGAACGGGGAAAGAGAGAGGGGGAGAGAGAGAGATACCCGAGTCATTCTTGGAGCTCGACGCGGCCATGGCGATGGTATAAATTGCGGCGGCGGCGGTGAGCAATTCCCCCACTTCAGCGCCTTCTCGGATCGGAGGGTTCTAGGGTTTTGTGGGGAGCCTGCGTGCACGACGACGAACGTTGGTTCGTGTGCGCGCCGGCGGCTTCCCCTCTTTTTATATGCGCTGCGTGAGAGAGGCCCACAGCCATTTGATCGGCTTGCGCCCCCGATCAGAGTGCGTAGGCGGAGGGGAAACGAATTCCCGATTTCCCGAGGATTGCAACTAACATTCTCCCCTTCGATCTTCGCCTTTCTTACTTCTCATACTCAACATTTACTTCTAAATAGATTGATGCATAGAGCACGCTTCATCATGATAGCCATTACCGAACCATCAGACGCAACGACTACAATACATCTCTCCATCTCGAAATAAACACTAGGCCCTTTTGTAATCCAAGGATCATAGGTTTTCCTGTAAACCCATGCCGGCTAAGTGTTCTCTAAACACACTGGGCGGTAAGCCTTTTGTAAGCGGATCCGCTAACATCTCCTTTGTACTTATATGCTCAAGACTAATGGTCTGATCCTCGATTTTCTCTTTCACAACATAGAACTTAATGTCAATGTGTTTGATAACACCACTTAACTTATTGTTGTGAGCATAAAACATTGCTGACTCATTGTCACAATACATCTTGAGTGGCCTTTGAATGCTGTCGACCACTTTCAACCCGGGTACAAACTTCTTTAACCATTTTGCCTGCCCCGTGGCCTCATAACTAGCTACAAACTCGGCATACATCATTGATGACGCTATGATGGTTTGCTTGGAGCTTTTCCACGAAATGGCTCCTTTTGCAAGAGTGAATATGTAGCCTGATGTGGACTTTCTATCATCTACATCTCCCGCAAAGTCTGAGTCTGAATACCCTTCTATCTGAAGGGAATCAGTTCTTCTGTACGTTAGCATGAGGCCTTTTGTGCCTTGCACATAACGCAAAGTTTTCTTTACCATTCTCCAGTGATCTATTCCTGGATTTTCCTGATATCTGCCAAGTATCCCGGTAACAAAAGCTAAGTCAGGGCGCGTACATACTTGAGCATACTGTAAGCTTCCGACAGCTGAAGCATATGGAATCGCTTTCATTTGATCGATCTCATACTGGTTCCTGGGACATTGAAATTTCCCAAATCTGTCGCCCTTGACTATGGGAGCTGGTGTAGGCTTACTCGCATGCATACTGTATTTCTTTAGAATCTTTTCCAGATATGCCTTTTGCGATAATCCTAAAACCCCTCTTCTTCTATCTCGGTGAATCTCTATTCTTAGAACAAATGAGGCTTCACCAAGATCTTTCATATCGAAATTCGAGGACAAAAACTTTTTCATCTCCAATAGTAGATCAACATCACTACTAGCGAGCAAGATGTCATCTACATATAGGATAAGGAAGATAAATCTTCCATTTCTGAACTTTGCGTAAACGCAATTGCCCTCTTCATTCTCATTAAACCAAAACCTTCTTATTACTTCATCAAACTTTAAGTATCACTGTCTGGAGGCTTGTTTTAATCCATAAATGGATTTTTTCAAATGGCATCCCATTTGTTCTTTCCTTCCACAACAAAACCCTTGGGTTGTGCCATGTAGACGTTCTTATATAAATCTCCGTTAAGGAATGCCGTCTTTACATCCATTTGATGTAGCTCTAGATCATAATGTGTCACAAGTGTCATTACGATCCTGAAGGAATCTTTACATGACACCAGAGAAAAGGTCTCATTATAATCAATTCCTTCTCTTTGAGTAAACCCTTTTGTCACAAGTCGTGCTTTATACCTTTCTACATTCCCTTTGGAGTCATGTTTTGTTTTGTAGACCCATTTGCAGCCTACTGTCTTGGCTCCTTTAGGAATTTCTTCTAAGTCCCAAACTTTGTTGGTACTCATTGATCTCATTTCATCTTCCATGGCTTCAAGCCACTTCGATGAATGAGCACTTCTCATGGCTTCTTCAAATGAGGTGGGATCTCTCTCTGTTTGAACTTCTTCACTAGCATAGACTTGGTAGTCACTAGGAATAGCTCTCCTTCTCTCTTTGAGATCTTCTGAGTTGTGGTACGTCTTTTACTTGGGGCTGATGTTGCTCTTCCTCTTGTGTGACAACTTGTTCTGTAGGATCCTGAATCTCAGGTTCCTCCTGTTCATTCGTTGTTGTCACAGGAGAACTAATATCAAGTGTTATCACCGCAGCGTTCTGTGCTGACGGTGTAACAGCAACAGGTATCGAGAAAAAAGGTTCCTGAATCATCGGAGTAGGTACATGTACCCGCTTCTCTTCAAGAGTAATTTCTCGGGGTACCATGCTCCCCCTGACTATGTCATCCTCTAGAAACACTGTGTGTCTCATTTCTACAAACTTAATGTGTCTGTCAGGACAGTAGAAACGAAAACCTTTTGATTTTTCAGGGTAGCCAATGAAATGGCAACCGACTGTCTTGGGATCTAGCTTCCCAATATTTGGGTTAAATAATTTTGCCTCAGCTGGACAGCCCCACACCCGTACATAATTTAGCGTGGGTTTCCTTCTTGTCCATAGCTCATACGGTGTTTTGGGCACCGACTTACTTGGTACTCGATTAAGAATATGGGCAGCGGTTTTTAATGCCTCCATCCATAGACTTATCGGTAAAGTGGAGTGACTTAGCATACTCCGCACCATGTCCATTAAAGTGCGGTTGCATCTTTCAGCTACTCCGTTCTGCTGAGGCTCGCCCGGTGTAGAGTACTGGGTTACTATGCCATTTTCTTGTAGAAACCTTACAAAAGGTCCAGGTATTTGGCCATGAGGGGTATGCCGACCGTAGTATTCTCCTCCACGATCGGACCTTACTACTTTGATCTTTAGATCAAGCTGATTTTCTACCTCAGCCTTAAAAGTCTTGAATTTATCCAATGCTTCTGATCGTTCTTTAATTGGATAAATGTAGCCATAGCGCGAATAGTCATCTGTGAATGTTATAAAAGAATCATAACCATCCACTATCTTAATTGGAAAAGGACCACAGATGTCTGTGTGTATGATTTCCAATATTCCTAAACTTCGTATGGCTCCTTTCTTTATTTGTTTAACATACTTTCCTTTAATGCAATCGATGCAATATTCTATATCCGCAAAATCTAACGGATGCAAAATGTCTTCTTTAATTAATCGTTCAATTCTTCCCTTTGAAATGTGGCCTAAACGATAGTGCCACAATTTCGCCGAGGTTTCCTCATTGCATCGTTTGCGCTTACTTCTTACACTTGTGGACGAGGAAGACACACTATTGCACGCAACATTCTCTTCATTGCATACAACATTCACATTCTCATGTTTAGACAATATGTAAAGTTGGCCTTTTTGGATGGCAAGACCCACACACTTATTTTTGAATATAATTGAACATAAGTCTGGATCGAAATAATAATTATATCCATCATCCGCCAAACATGAAACGGAAACTAAATTTCTACATAAGGAGGGTACATAGAGCACGTTCTGCAAATAAAGTGTGAAACCATTATCCAACTCTAATGGATGATCTCCAATAGCTTCAACGTCTGCTTCAACACCATTTGCTACTCTAATGCATCTTTCTCCTCTTGCTAGCATCCTCCTCGTACGGAATCCCTGTAATGAATTTGCAACATGAATAGTCGCACCTGAATCAACCCACCAAGTGGATTTTGAATAGCTTACATACAGGGATTCATCTACGAATGTAATGATGTCCTCACCTTTCTTTATTAGATGCTTCAGGAACTCAAGGCAATCCTTCTGAAAGTGCCCCTTCTGCTTGCACCACTTGCAAGTGTCCCTATCCACTTCTACATTTGGCCGTGGATGAGGATCACTTTGTGGCGCCTTTCCTTCTGTCTTGGAATAGGCGACATTCTGACTGTGGTTGATCCTCCTCTTGTTCTTTACATAGTTTACGGAATCACCACGAGTCTTGGGTCTGTCTTCTTCTTGCACACACATGGCAATCAACTTCTCAATGTTCCAGCTTTCGGGCAGTGAGTTGTAGTTCACAACAAATGCGTCGAAATCTAAAGGTAGAGAGGCAAAAATGAGGTGAACTAGGAACTCGTCAGGGAGAACCAAGTCCATCTTCTTGAGCTTTGAAGCAATGCCACTCATCTTCAAAATGTGCTCTCCAACCCCTCCGCCATTGTACTTCATAGTAACTAAGCTCTTGGTCAGGGAGCTCGTATAGGCTTTTGAAGAACCAGTGAACTGATTCTCCACCCTCTGAAGATATTCTACGGCGGTGGTGCATACTGGGATTGCTCCCCTTATTGCTTTCACTATTGAGCTCTTGATCACCATCAAGCACTTGCGGTTGGAAGATTTCCACTTCGTACGATCAATGTCGTACTTATATACTAGTGGAGCATGGTCCAACATTCTCTGCTTAAAAAGCATCTTCGCTCTCACCTTCCCCTCTCACTGGTGCAACAGGCTCAGTGGGGCAGGGCTCGGTGAGAGCTAAATCTATATTTGATAGCGCAAGTGCTATCTCGATCTTCTCTCGCCATGAGCCATAATTATTCCCATTAAGGGGCTCAACGGCCGAGATATACACAAGTGGGTTAGTGGTGCCTGAAAACAAATTAAAGAAATTGAGAAACATTTAAATTCTTGTATGTTTTAATTTAACATTGGTCAAAATTAAAAAATACAAACTACCACATTAATTCTACATCACTGTTGGGCAGAAATAGAACCAATGCATAAACATTATCATATCAGCAGAAAAAAATAAATTACATACATGTTCAGAAGCAATTATTATAATTTATCTACTCTCTAAACAATTTTCACGTTGGTTAAAATTGCTTAGAAATAAAAACAATCAATTAAACTTAAAATAATAAAAGCTTCTGAAAAAGGGATGTCAAATAGACTTCTTTCGGCCGCAAAAGGGCCTGAAATGGACTTCTTTTTCTTCGGCCACGAGGGACCTTATTTAGACTTCTTCCCGGCCCTTTGCAGGTCGGCCTACGGCCTTTTGCGCATGCGCGGGCGCTCCCACGCACCACAGGCCGCAACCTGGGCCTGGGTCGGGAAGGCGGCCCCACGCGCGCTCCCTCTTGGGCCGGTTTCGGCCCAGCCATCGTCGGCCGTTCGATCGTTAGGGTTTTGATCGGACGGCCATGCGCCGAGATCGGGGAAACAAAACCCCCGCTCCTCCCGGCCGCCGCGCGCCGAAACCCTAGCCCCCTTCCGCCGATCGCCGGAGCTCGCACGCATGCACGGCGGAGCGCGGTGGCGCCGTCGCACGCCTCCTCGCCGGTGCGCGCACTCACCCGAGGATGAGTGCGCCGCCGTCGAGCGGTCTTGCCGCGGTGCCCGGAGCCGCGCGCTTCTTTCCCTGTCTTCCCGCGACATCAGCAACGACCGGCGGCGGTAGTTGGCTACCCGCACGCGTCGGTAAAGGCCGGCGGCGGCGACGGACTTCCCGGCGGCGTCATCGACGACCGGCGGTGGGAGAGGTAAGGGTTTTACCCTTTTTTTGTTTCAATTCTTTGTCTTTTCTTCGGGAAACTAAGTCCCCTTCCTCTTTCTTCTACTTCTAACCTTACTAGATCGACACCTAGCGAGGCTCTGATACCATTGTTAGAAACTAGGGTTTGTCTAGGTGCGGATCTAGAGGTCAACTAGCTCATAGAGAGGGAACGGGGAAAGAGAGAGGGAGAGAGAGAGATACCCGAGTCATTCTTGGAGCTTGACGCGGCCATGGCGACGGTGTAAATTGCGGCGGCGGCGGTGAGCAATTCCCCCACTTCAGTGCCTTCCCGGATCGGAGGGTTCTAGGGTTTTGTGGGGAGCCTGTGTGCACGACAACGAACGTTGGTTCGTGTGCGCCGGTGGCTTTTCCTCTTTTTATATGCGCTGCGTGAGAGAGGCCCACAGCCATTTGATCGGCTTGCGCCCCCGATCAAAGCGCGTAGGCGGAGGGGAAACGGATTCCCGATTTCCCGGGGATCGCAACTAACAAATTAATCTTGTATCTTTAGCATGTTTTTTTCCCATCTGGCTTTGTTTTTGCAGGGTGGCCAATCGAAGCTGAGTGTTGTGTGGGCATTGGCATGTTTTTCTTCAGAGAGTTTAGGACAATATCATCAGTTTACTTTAGCCAAAGAGTAACACATGACATTGCACTTCTCCCATTCTATTGGAGAAAACCTGACTGTTAGTGCACATCTTATGAACTCGCTGTCAGAATGTGAAACCTTCCACAAGGAAGATATCACATTTTACCAGCATATTACCAATATACTGTGTGCACTTTAAGATACAAGATTCACATTTTTGTACTGTATCTTGCCTTAAGCAGCAACTATGCTAAGCAAGGTAGTTTTCCCCTAGTCTGTCCCCACGACATTTTGTATCTCAGGTTTATGTTCCTGGGCTTGAGCTTGATGCTGCGTGTAGGTTTATGTTCCGCCGCCTCCTCCTTCGGCGCCGATGCCGAGCTCTGCACCTCGCCGACAAGACCACCTACGCTGTCCCCTCCTCCTTCCAGGGCCCACCCATCAGTGACCGCTACATCGTCGGCTGCTCCCACGGCTGGCTCGTCATCGCCGACGCCCGCTCCGAGCTCCACCTCCTCAACCCCATCACCAGCGATCAGATTTCTCTCCCCTCCCACTACTACAGAAATACCTATTGGTGTCGGTTCGAAACGTCTAATAGGTGTCGGTTTCGGGCCCGACACCTATTGGTCGGCACCAATAACCAAAGACATTGGTGTCGGTTCTTCAACCGGCACCTATGTGTCTTGAAAGGTGCCGGTTCCTATTAACAACCGGCACCTATATGTCCTTATAGGTGCCGGTTGTTAATAGGAACCGACACCTATAAGCCTACCAGAGCGCCTTAGATGTCCAATATAGGTGTCGGTTCTTGTAAAGAACCGGCACCTATAGTCTTGAGGCAAAAAAAAATAATTTCTGTATGCAATTCGTCACAATATATTTCCTGAAACACAGATTCACAGGTATTCACATATTCACATATTCACCACAAGTATTCACATATTCACACATTTCACAGTATTTCTGTCTCACATATAGTTCACAGGAATCAAATCAGTTCATATATTCACATAAATCAAATCAATTCATATATTCACAAAAAATTAGTATGATGTAAGATCTTTATATAAATTTTTAAAAAATCTATTATGCCGACACCTCCTAATCCCCCATAGGAGAGAAGAAGCGAACATGTTCACTATTAGGCTATTACTATGGTTTTCAAATTTTCTGGGATTACAGTAGCTCCTGGATTTTTTTATATTTTGATTTTTTAAAACTTATGTTTTAAATAAACCCATTAAAAGCTTTGCCGTGGTTTATTTTCTCGGTGCCGAGAGTGACATCGACCACCTAACCTCTCTCCCCGTGGTAGCTAAGTCAATAATTTTAAAAAAGATTGGCGATAATAACATTGTCGACAAGTACCTATTTTGTAAAAAAAAATATCTCAAAAAGATTCACATAAGACAGTCCTACTGCTCTATACTCCTATATATGTGTTTTTTGAAGTATTAACCACCAAAAGCAATCATTAATTTATAATTAATTAGTCTCGCAAGGCCTAACATATAAAACCCAAAGCTCGAGTAGAGAACATAGGAGATATTGCTGGGACACAGCGTGCCAGTCAACTTCAGCTTGAGACGTGCCCGTCAAACCACACGAAGGCGGCGACCAGATGTGTTACACATCTCAGGAGACTTGACAAAAATTCGCTTGAGCTCTACAACATCTCAAATGCTCTAAACTCGTACTCCTATGAAAATTTTAGTTACACATGCTCACCTGTGGATTCCAGGGACAACAACGACGATACCGGCCTCATCCATGCCACACCTAGTCCAGGAGATCACCTGTTACTTTGAGAGATAAAAATATTAACTAGAGAAACTTAACACATGACACATGAGTAGATAAGTGTTCAAGAAAACAAATAGATAAACATTAACAAAATAGATACACTTAATTCATGTTCGAGACATCAATCCAAATAACCAATCTACAAGATACCTAGAAAGCTACGTTCTGCTCACTAATTCTAAGTCTGCTTATCCTTTGTCGTTGAACGACTGTCTATAGTGTCACTAGGGCCACCAGCCTCAAGGAAACCCAGTAGCCCATCTGGAGCTCTTGAAATGTGATATGCGTCATTCGACGAGATGACATGTTGGAAGATGAATCCACAGAGTTGTTCAGTGAGGGCAAAGCAAACATGTGGCAGCAATTTACTCGTCGGAAGCTTTAATTTCTGCAAATGGAAGGATAGAAGATGTGAAAACGTACTATGTGTTTAGAAATGTGTATTTACATCTAAACAAAATTGGCGAACCTCAGAATCCGTAATGTTCCAGTTGTTGTCGTCCATGAAAAGCCACATAAATTTCATCACGTAGAACCCACATGTGCTCGTGCCCTGATCCTGGCGTGAGCACCAGGGGTGGCAGCAAACCCGGAATGTATTTGCACATGGAGCATGTCGAACACACTTCTTCTTATACTTCACAAGTGCCTTATTTAGGATGTCAATGACAGATTGAAAAACTTCTCGCGATTTTCTCAAACCATCCATGACGACAATCTTGGTATCGTTTAAATGGATCGCAAGAAGGATCCAGTGAGGTGGCTTACATACAAAGGGAGAGAGCAATTAATATCTTTATGTACTAATGCGAGGTACAACGATAAATGCCACACTTACCTAAAGTGGTAGGGCAAAAGGATCGTATCCGTGTCCTGAAGCTTGACAAAGGAGTTGTACAGGTAGTCCAGCACCATTTTCTAGGACTGTGGGCCTTCATGAATCTTAGTGGAATTGACAACCGCTGGATCGAGGAATCCTACTTTGTTATGGGTTGCTCTACATTCAAGCGTCCCCATTCTGCATAAAAAATCAAGTTAGACATCAACGAGGATATCAGCTTAAAAAGCATAGTCAGCTACGACCGAGACGATGAGGGTATAGGTTTTTGGCCGCATTGGCCTGGTTCCTTTCGCTAACCTCCTTTGCCTCATCTAACGTTCTGTACGCCACAAAGTCATCCTAGAAAAGGCGACACCTTTGATAATTGGGATCTTCAAAATTGGGTGTCAGCCCGCGCTTCACAAACTTTTTGGTAAGGTCTGCCTTGAACTTCCTGAAGCTGATGCTCATCCTCTCAAGGGCCCTCCGCTTTGCGACTTGTTCTGAACCTGTGGGGAACTGGAATGTCCACTTCAACTTGTCCCACGCAAGGTCCTTGTCTCTGTCTGGTACCTTCCACTCCAATTGATCTGGATCACTGGTCTTCCAGTATCGGTACTTTATTGGGATGTCATCCTTCACGATGGCGCCTATAGCATTGGAATATGGGGTGAGTACTGATGCGGGAGCTACAGGGTTCCCATCTGGATCTAACGCTGTGATAGTGTAAAGGCCCGAGGGCATCCTGGTTGGACATCTACTCCTTCTTGTCGATGAAGTGCCAGTGTCCCCAGAGTTCACAGTGGCGGAAGGATTAACCTTCTTTAAAGAACAGTATAAATTAGTCAGCTCTCGTATGGGCGAACGGTATAAATTAACCTAATTTAAAATTTTGTTTGTTTGAGATGGGCGAATTTACCTCCATGTTATCGTGATTATCACCGGGCTGGTTTATGTTTAGAAAGACACTTGGGCTAACATTACCACCATCACTTTGTCCAGAATTTGCAGGCCTATTATTATCTTGTTCCCGTGACATTTTCTAATGAAAAACTAAAGGAGGTTAAGGAGGTTAAGGCAGGCCTATTGTCAAGATACATGTAGAATGACTAAAAGCAAAAAGGAAGCTGAAGGGGGGATTGCAGATACACAAGGTGTTTGAGGAAAAAAGCTAAAAATACACAAGCTGAAGAGGGGATTGCAGATACTATATTCTTCTGAATTTCTACCAAACTAAGCACTGCCCCCTTAAATTTCTGAAGTGAGACACTTTACTTGTTTTAATCCTCCAAATAAACAAATATCTCTATAAAAAACTGTTAATTTTGCATGCAGCATGGAGACAATAACTTTACGCCTGATAGTCTGCTAATAAATTGTAGTTTGGGCCATTTGAAGAGAAAATATATCAGATGCAGGCAAAGTACGAATCAGGCCACAAGAAAGATATATGAAACCAGCAAAAATTTGGTAAAGTACAAATAGGACCATGAAATCCTAAGCACATAGCACAACTTATTTAAGCTAGAAACTAAGTACCCCTACTAAGTAAGTACGGATGTACACTCCATAGCATTAAGGGCGCGTTTGATATGAACAACAGCAAGCATGAGATGAAAATTTAATGAACTTCTTTATTATTTAAACCTTTTAGAATTAATATATCAAAAATAAACCCTCTACAAAATTATTTTTGAGTGTGAGCCTTTTAGAATTAGCGTAACATTTTACATGCCCAAATAAGAGCTTGCCACATATATTGAGCGTAGCTCACATGGCACAGGAATGGCACGTCAAAGCCCATTCAGTATGCATGACAAGCAATTTACTCTTAAAAAGCATAAATTCGTTATTTTCAGTTTATATTTAGATATGTTTATACAATTGTACCATTTAGAGAAATTATTACAATGTAATTCATCTACATTGTTGAGTTCCACACAAACTGAGCTAAAACAATATTTTACTCAAACAGAGAAATTAAGATCAGCACATAGCAACAGAGAAAACAAAACACTATAGCACTCAGTATTCACACAATCCTTGCTGTGAATGGCAAGGCAAAAATAGCACAACGAAAGCATCTGCATCTGCAATCTAACGAAATTTATTTTCCTTTTTTTTTAAAAACGCGGTACAGATGTAGGGAAGATATTAACCAGCATCTGCATGCTAACTGGATGTGACCAACAAAGCCATAGTATATGAACAAAGGCCAGATTAAAGCGCAAAATCTAGCCCATTGGGAAGACTTTCACTGCCATTAACATGTATGCTAAGCTGTCCACTGATAGATTGATTTCATGTAAAATAATCACCACTTACTAGTTTTGCATGTAGATATCAACATAAGCTTAATTAGAAAAGAAAACAAAGTGAAGCTGTATGCTCACTACCCAATAAAAATAGTACACAAAGAGCATCTCACTAATGATCCAGTACCAGATCTTGGGGCGGAGGAGATCAAAGGGTCGAGGGGCCGGCGGAGCAGATCTTGGGGCGGCGTCGCCGGCGGCCACTAGACTTGGGGGATCCGGGAGGAGGGGACAGCTCCAGGCGCTGGACGGCGGTGGAGGACGTCGTCGGCGGAGGTGCTGGAGGGCACAGCTCCAGGAGCTGGAGGTCGACGACGGCGGTGGCGCTGGCGGTGCTGGAGGGGATGGCGATGGCGGTGGCGCTGGACCCAGGAAGCTATGGCGATGGCGATGGCGGCGCTGGATCGGACGATATATATAGCGGACAAATAGGTGCCGGTTGTATATTAAAAGCCGGTACCTATATTTGGTAATAGGTGTCGGTTCCTAATACGAACCGACACCTATTAGGGGTAATAGATACCGGTTCTTAGTTAGAACCGGTACCTATTACCCCTAATAGGTGTCGGTCCGGTATCTATTACCCCTAATAGGTGTCGGTTTGTATTAGGAACCGACACCTATTATCCCTATAGGTACCGGTTCCTATTAAGAACCGGCACCTATTACCCATTAACCCAGGTTTGATTTGGGAGAACTATAAAATTGCAGGAAACCATATGCATTGTACAATCCGATTTTTACGGGGAATTTAACTTTTTTCGGCTATTCTCCACTTTAGTTTAGCCCTTCGCTTATGGGGTTTTTACCGAAACAGAGGAGATTGGTTAAAGATTTTATCGTTTTATGCCTTAGTTCTCAATTTTCTATTTATTTATATTGGGAATATCTAGTGAAAATCATCCAATAAGTGAAAAGACGGCAGGTTGTAAGTAGTATAAAATTGTAAAAAAAGACGACAGGTTTCGAGTTCCAAGATTGGTTTGTTCATGTCTTTTACAATCAATTTCCAACTTCTAAGTCGATCACAATTACTCCTTCCTCATGATCACTGCGAACATATGGGGCTTCCTCCTCGTCTTCATCTTCATCTTCGTCTTCATCTTCTTGACTTTCTTCAACTTCTTCTATATCCTTCGCGAAAGGTGGTAGCTCATCGATTTGATCATAGCCTTCCTCGTCAATGATATTCTCAAGTCCAATAATGCTCCGCTTTCCATGGAGAGCCACATGGCGATCAGTCACCGATGAAGGGTCTTTCACATAGAATACTTGTGTTACGGAGTTTGCGAGCACAAATGGTTCGTCTTGATAACCCACATTGTTTAGGTCCACAAGGAACATTCCGTACTTGTCAATCTTCAAACCACTTGGAATTTTGACCCATTGACACTGGAAAAGTGGTACCTTGAGCGGTCCATATTCAAGCTCCCAGATTGCCTCTATATAGCCATAGTACGTTTGTTTTACACCATTACTGTCGAAGGCGTCTATGCGGACACCACTGTTTTGATACGAGCTCTTGGCATCCTGTGTTCTTGTGTAAAATGTATAACCATTAATGTCATACCCTTGGAATGAATGAATTGTGCTCGCAGGCCCCCGCGACAAAACGTACAACTGGTCACTATCAGTATTTATAGCCATAATATGCTTCTGTAACCAATCACCGAAATTCAGCCTATGCTGCTTACCAATCCATGCCTCTGATTTGCCAGGGTTCTCGGTACGGAGTGTGTTGTAATACACATCAACAAATGGAGCCACTAAGGACGACTGCTGGAGCACTGCAAAATGTGCTTGCCTTAATGTTGCAAGGCTAGGAGCAAATATTGCTTTATGCCCTAATGTCCCTTTCCCTAGTAGCCTGCCCTCGTGTCGAGACATCAGCACACCAATGGGATGCAGATCCATGTAGTCGATACAAAACTCAACCACCTCCTCTGTTGCATAACCCTCTACGATACTGCCTTTCGGTCGAGCTCTGTTACGCACATACTTCTTTATGATCCCCATGAACCTCTCGAAAGCCCACATGTTATGCAGGTACACTGGGCCGAGAATCTTTATCTCTTTCACGATATGTGACACAAGGTGAAGCATTATATCAAAAAATGATGGTGGAAAACACATCTCGAGTTGACAAAGGGTAATGATTGCATCTGCTTGGAGCTTGTCTAGTGTTCTTGGATCGATCACCTTCTGATATATAGCGTTGAAGAACGAGCACAATTTTATGATTGGGTTGCGAACGCTGTCTGGCAAGATGCCTCTAATCGCAACAGGGAGCAGCTGTGTCATCAGCACGTGGCAATCATGTGACTTCATGCCTACTATTTTCTTCTCTTTCATGTTAACAAGTCTTTTAATGTTCGCAGAGTATCCAGATGGGACTCGGACACTCTGTAGGCACTCCAATAGGCTTATTTTCTCGGCGGCACTTAGTGTGTAGCACGCGGGAGGGAGGTACTGGCGGCCATTGGGACGTTCTTGAGGATGCAGTTCGGGCCTGATGTTCATGTATACGAGGTCTCTCCGGGCTTTCAATGTATCCTTTGTCTTGCCAGGTATGTTTAGCAAGACTCCCATCAAACTCTCGCACACATTTTTCTCAACGTGCATCACGTCAATTGCGTGACGAACATCCAAATCTTTCCAATACGGTAGTTCCCAAAAGATAGATTTCTTCTTCCAAAGAGGCTTCTCACCACTCTTGCCTGCCGCGTTTCTATTGCCATGCCCCTTACCAAATATACATTCTATATCTTTTACCTCTTCAAAAATATCTCTGCCTGTACGGTGTATTGGAGCTGTCCCCTTCTCCACTGTGCCATCGAAATCTCTTCTATTGCTACGATACGGGTGGTCGGCAGGAAGAAACCTCCGATGACACATGTACACAGTCTTTCCTGAGTACCTCAGCCACATGCTTGTTGTGTCCCGCATGCACTGCAGACATGCACAACCACCTTTCACTGTTTGGCCGGATGTGTTGCCAGTCGCAAGGTAATCTTGAATGGTAACAAACAACATTGCCCTTAAGGTGAAATACTCTCTTTTGTATGCATCCCACATCTGCACACCCCGGTCTCATAGTAACTTAAGATCATCTACCAATCGCCTGAAGTAGACATCGATATCGTTGCCAGGTTGCTTGGGCCCTTGGATTAGAAGTGGCATCATTATATACTTGCGCTTCATGCACAACCATGAAGGAAGGTTGTAGCTAACAAGTGTCACTGGCCACGTGCTATGCCGACTGCTCATATCACCGAATGGATTCATCCCGTCTGTGCTTAGCCCAAACCTTACATTCCTAATCTCGCATGCAAACCTTTTGTACTTTCTATCTATCTTTCTTCATTGAGATCCATCGGCAAGGTGACTTATCAACCCATCCTTCTTACGGTCTTTGTCATGCCAACGCATCATCTTTGCATGCTTTTTGTTTGCATACAGGCGCTCAATCCGAGGGATTATAGGAAAATACCATGCAACCTTAACGGACACTTTCCTCTTCTTTAGAACGGGCCCACCACTGCCATCATCAGCATCATCATCATTATCTCCACCCTGATACCACGGTGCTTTGCAAACTGGACACGTATCCAAATCTTCGTAGTTACCTCGATATAGAATACAGTCATTTCGACAAGAGTGAATTTTTTGCACTTCCAGCCCAAGTGGACAGACAACCTTCTTTGCTTGGTATGTTGTTTCTGGCAATACATGACCCGCTGGAAGGAGGTCTCCGATCAGCTGCAGAAGCTCTGTGAAGCTCTTGTCACTCCAGCCGTTGGTTGATTTCATCTGCAATAGCGAGAGGACGACGTGTAACTTGGTGTGTTCCTCGTTGCATCCTGGATAAAGCAGTGTTTTTGAGTCCTCCACCATGGCTTTGAACTTCTCGTATTGCTTGTCATCGCTGTAGGCTGTATCCATCGCGCAACATTTGATCCAAACCATCTGATTCGCGATTGTCATATTCACCTTCGTCACCAGGCAACTCCACAATGTCTTCGTGCATTGCTTCACCATGCTTGTCCACACTGTCATTCTCATCTTCACCATGATTGTCCTGACATGTGTGATTACGCATAAAACCTGTTGTTAGAAGATGCTCGTGAACTTGTTTTGTAGGAAACTGTCTGTCGTTCCTGCAATCAGCGCATGGACAATGCAAATGTTCCGTCATGCTCAACGATCGGGAACTCGTGGCTGCGATCACGAAGTTGGTTACTCCCCTGGCATACTCCAAGGTACCACGCTTCGCACCGTTCATCCCTCCTTCATCCATCGGTCCTATGAAAATTCTTAAATTAACTGCTAACATATATATATTGATTAAATCCGTAAATCAATCAAAAATCATCGTTACTAATCTTTCATATGTAAAATACTCGATGATTTAATTCTCTCCACATTACACAAATAGACACAAGTAACATATTCTCAATATTACTACAAAATTAATAAGTAATCATATTTTCTCAAAATATTGGACCAATTCAACAAGAGACGTCTACATTATCTATCACAAATTAGAAAAGCATATATACCATAAAGAATTAATCACACAAATGAAAAAAACTTGCTTAGAGAAAATGTACTAACCTTTGTACTAACCTTTAAACATGAGAAAATATACAAATTCCTTGATGTTTTCAAAATTTTTCGGCAAAACCTCTCCCCCCGTTTGCATGAGCCGCACGAAGACGCTCAAAATGAGCTCATCAGTGCTGAGAGGAGATATATATAGGTGCAAAGGATATAGGTGCCGGTTTACAACAATAACCGGCACCTATAATCAGTTCCTTCCGTGGTAAGGAACCACATATGTGCCGGTTCTTGTTACGAACCGGCACATATCTTATAGGTGTCGGTTTTTAGCATTCAGCCGACACCATTTGAAGCAAATAGGTGCCAGAACCGGCACCTATTCCTTTCTTCACCCAAACCGGCACCTATAATCTATAATTGAGACGATAAACGACTAATATGTGCCGGTTTTTGTTCAACCGACACCTATTATGCCGACACTGATGAACGTTTTTGTAGTAGTGTCCGTCACCACCATCGAACAGGTAACCCCCATCCTGGACGCCGACGGCAATGTCACCACCAACAACGTCTTCTTCTACGACAGCAATATCCCAAGAAAGGAGTATAGAACTCCGGCGATCTACCGCCTCGACGAGATCCGCAACTTCGTCTACATGAAGGCGGTGATATCCTCCAACCCGGTGAGCGCAGGCGATTTCACCGTCATGCTCATCCACAACCTCTACATGCAGCTCTCCTTCGCGAGATCATCAGACAAGCAATGGAACTGGATCACCTTCCACAACAACATCCGCTTCTCCGATTGCATCTTCGAAGACGACGTCTTCTACGCCATCACGTACCATGGAGTGGTTCATCTCATCGACGTCAAGGCAGATTCCTACATGAGAAGAGCGATTGTTCAGGAGACTTTACCCATGATGTATCTCATCGTCTACCTTGCTCGATCCCCAGATCATGGTGATTTTATGCAGATATTCAGATTGACAAGCTCGTCGGAGACGGATCCACCGATCACACGCACTACCAAAATTTCTGTGCTCAAGCTTGATCTTGAAGATAAGGAGAGGTTTGTTGACTATGATTTGGGTGACAATGCTGTGTTCATTGGCCGCAATTACACGACCTGCCTTTCTGCGAAGGATTATCCGAGGTTGATGCCAAATCACATCTATTTCACAGATGATGATGAGTACTCGCTTCGGGCTTTTAAAGATACTTCCATGGATATCGGTGTGTACAACTACGAGGACGATAGTGTGGGTGAGGTTGTGCCTTCTCAGCCATGGTTGAAATGGCCACACCTCCCATTTGGATTACTCCCAGCTTCAAAAGACTTCTGTAACGCCCGTTTTGTCGCGGCGTTAGCGGGAAAACCTAATTGCTAAAAACTCTATTTGCGAAAGTTTTGCTCTTCGGCTGAGTCTTGTGGCATGCCAAGGTCTCGTGTTTCCCCTCTCGTCTCAATCCCGAAGAAAACCGTGAAATCGGATTTCGAATCCGAACCCTAAAACTCCTCTCTCTCTCGGCAAAAGTCTGTTTTGCCTCCCTCTGTCCCGGGCCGGTTTTCCCTCTCGGCATGCTCCCTTCTCCTCTCCTCCTTCTCGGGCCACCGCCCGGCCTAGTCGCGCTTCTCCCTCTTTCCCTCCCGGCCTCCTTTCCTCACGGGCCGCTCGCTCGGCCCGTCACCCCCCCTTCCCCCCTCCCGCTGGGCCGCGCTCGCCCGGCCCGGTCCGCACGGCCAGCCGCGCCAGGCACGTGCGCGCACGTGCGCCACACGCCCCGCGCGGGAGAGAGAGTGCCCCGTTTTCTCTCTCTCTCTCTCTCCCTCCGTTCCGACAGCAGCCCTAGCCGCGTCGGCGCCTCTCCCCGTCCCGTTCCTGCCGGCTTCGGCCCCGTCCCGTCTCGCCGTGGTCCCGCGTTCGTGCGGCGTGGCCGACCGCCACGCCCGCCGCCGCCATCACCCGGGACCCCCCCCCCCGCGCTGCTACCCCCGCGCCGTGCCAAGCGCCAGCGTCAGCCCTCGGCCCCGCCGCTGCGCTGCGCGCGCGTGCTGCCAAGGAGCCGAGCCGCGTCCTCCCGCGCGCTCCCTCTCTCCCCGCGTGCCCTTGCCCGTTTGGGCAAGGTGGCCGCCTCCTTTCTCTCCTCCTCTCCCCTTTTTCCCCGACCGCCACCGGTCCCCCCCTTTCGCCTGCCACCGCTCAGCCGCACCCCGTGCGCCGGTCCCCTCTCCGCGCGAACCGCCTCTCCCTCTCCGCCCCGAACCGACTTCCCTCCCTCTTTAAATCCCCCTCCGCCGGCCGCCATTGCCGGAGGCCCGCCTTGCTGAGGAGGGTGTCACCTCCGTGGACACTACCTGCTGGGACTCTGGCCGCCTTTGCCACTCCAGCCACCTGTCCTTCTACAGTTCTCGTGGCTCTGCTCGCACTCCCAGCGGCCCACGCTCCCCTAGCCCGCGTGTGCTGTACTCGCCAGTTTACTCTCCCTACCCCCACCGTGCCAGCCCCTCCTACACCCCAGGCCACACCCCAGTCGTCAGCCGCCGTGGGCTCCAACTGATCCAAACTGTGCGGATGCGCGTTGTGGGCTCCTCCACCGTGTTTCGTTTTGACTACCCAGCTCCTACCCCGCCAGCAGGCCCTCGACAGGTTCCGTCGGTCCCTTCGCGTGCGCCAATCGACGTGTCCTCTTCAGATGAGCCGACCACCGGAGCCAACCAGGCAGGAGAGCAGTAGAGTTCGTCTGCTGCAGGTGGAGTTCGTGTGCTAGACCTTTTGTACCGCCGCCAACTCTTTTGGAGTCGTGGCGAGGTAGTGTGTGAGTGTGTTGTTGTGGGTGTTGTCTGGTAGTCTGGATCTCTGAGGTGGTGTGCGTACAGTCAAGCTCGGCGCAGCTCTGTGACTTGTCCACACCCGTTGTAGTAGGTGCTTTCCGAGTTGAGAAAAGCCTTATGACTAGTGTGTGCTTTCTTTGCTCGTTTACTTTACTCCTTCCCTTTTTAAGTTCTGTTCTATCTTCTTACCCCGTCCTTTCTGGGAGACTAGATGGCTGGCCGTCCCCGTCGTGTGGCTCGTGCTCTAGCTCGTTTTGGTTACGAAACCCACAGGGAAGAACCAGAATCAGAAAATGAGTCAGGAAATGAACCGGTTAATGCTTCAGCTCGGGCAAATCCTACAGCAGACCGTGCAAATCGTGCACAGGACTTACCCCCGCCTCCCCAGCTTCAGGCAGATTATCAGCATATGATGGCAGTTCAGACTCAGATCTTGCAGGGCTTAGCCCAAGCCATTGCAGGCATCCAGCAGAATTTGCAGCCGCAGGCTCCGCACCCAACGCCCTTCAACAATAACAACCATAGATCTAAGCTGACCGATTTCCTAAGATCCCATCCACCGGAATTCTCTCACACCGTTGAGCCCGTTGAGGCCGACGATTGGCTAAAGGATATCGAGAGAAAGCTCAACCTAGTGCAGTGCACCCCGATAGAGAAGACTCTGTTCGCTGCACATCAATTGAGAGGCTCTGCAGCCGACTGGTGGGAGAATTACTGTAATGCCCATCTGGACTCAGTCAACATTGAGTGGACAGAGTTTGCCGATGCCTTCCGTGCAGCTCATGTGCCCGAAAGCACCATTGACATGAAAAAGGAAGAATTCAATCGCCTGAAACAGGGTACAGGAAGTGTCAATGAGTACCTAAGTCGCTTCAACAAATTGGCTCGGTATGCTCCCGAGGAAGTGGACTCTGACAAGAAAAAGATCAGGAAGTTCTTAAAGGGAATCGCAGTAGGTTTGAGAATCCAGTTGCTTGCCCATGACTTCCCTACTTTTCAGCACATGGTCAACAAGGCCTTGTTTCTGAAGGATGCCAGAAAAGAGGCAACTGAGGAATACAAGAAGCGCAAGTCTACTCATCAAGCGCACCCGTTCCATGGAGCACCACGCCCTCGAGTTGGACACCCCATGCAGTACCACCAACCTGCTCATCAAGTCAGTCGCCAACCTGGCTTTACTCCCCGTCTGCTGGTGCCTCGCCCAACTCTGTCGCCCCAGCAGCATGCCCCTAGTGGTAATACCGCAGGAAATAGTGTCACCTCCTTCAGTTCGCCCACAGGAATGGCGAATGTGCAGTGCTTCACTTGCAAACAAATGGGACATTACGCCAGGCAGTGTCCACGGAATCAGGGAAACTCTAACCCCGGACGCTCTGACGCTGGCTTCCCCAGGACCCTAGCACCTGTTCCATCCCGTCCAGTCACTCAGTCAAGTGGACAACGTTCTCGCGCCTCCAACAACTTTGGACGAGGCCGAGTGAACCACATTCAAGCTGAAACCGCCCAAGAGGCCCCCGACGTGGTGATAGGTATGTTCTCTATCAACTCCATACCCACACTTGTCCTATTTGATTCAGGAGCTTCTCATTCGTTCATATCGTAAGCTTTTGTGAAAAGAAATGGTTGGAAAACACAAAATTTACAAGTACCTATGGTAATACATTTCCCTGGAAGGGATATAAGGGCAGATAAACTATGCCCCAAGGTTGACCTAGTGATAGAAGGGGTTAGCTTCGCAGCCAAACCCATAGTCCTAGACTCCCAAGGTCTAGATGTCATCCTAGGGAAGGATTGGTTGGCTAAGCACAAAGGACAAATAGATTGTGCTGAAAGAACCATCACTCTGCAAGGACCCAGAGGAAGACAAGTGCGTTTCACTCCCCTCCTTTCCAGAAACCGGTCAACACTAAATAGTCTGCAAGCCACTCCTATGGAAATGGTACCTATAGTCAATGAGTATCCCGATGTGTTCCCAGAAGAACTACCCGGAATGCCACCGAATCGAGAAATCGAGTTCTCCATAGAACTTGTCCCAGGCACAGCTCCCATTGCCAAGAGACCTTACAGAATGGCCGCCAACGAACTGGCAGAAATTAAGAAACAGATCAAAGAACTTCAGAACAAGGGTTACTGTAACGTCCCGCCTCCACGAGGCCGGGCCCGCTTACATCTAGCAGCTTAAATAGGACATAGACTGCCCTCACAAACCAACACTAGTCTTTTCTGCGCACTTTGTCCCCACTCGTGCGCACCCGGGAAGACTTCCCGGTCGGTCACCCATCCCTAGATTTCTCCAAGCCAAGCACGCTTAACTTTAGAGTTCTTTGAAGATGGGCTTCCGGAAAAGAAGTTGCAACTTGTTGGCATGAGTATCCTATCAATCCTATTATGCCTTGGGCCGGGGTGTTACATCCTCACCCCCTTAAGAGATCGACGTCCTCGTCGATCAACCCCAAGCCAGGAACTCCCTCTCTTGGCCACGTCCGTGTGTCCAGTGCCAGCGCATGTGCCATGCTGTGTGACCATACCGGGTCCACACCAGCCATGCACACCATGCCTGCGCAACTGCGACACACCCATGTCCAGTGCCAGCGCATGTGCCATGCTGTGTGACCACACCGGGTCCACACCAGCCATGCGCACCATGCCTGCGCAACTGCGACACACGCGCCCGTGAAACCGCGAGAGTCGGCTCTGATACCATCCTGTAACGTCCCGCCTCCACGAGGCCGGGCCCGCTTACATCTAGCAGCTTAAATAGGACATAGACTGCCCTCACAAACCAACACCAGTCTTTTCTGCACACTTTGTCCTCACTCGTGCGCACCCGGGAAGGACTTCCCGGTCGGTCACCCATCCCTAGATTTCTCCAAGCCAAGCACGCTTAACTTTAGAGTTCTTTGGAGATGGGCTTCCGGAAAAGAAGTTGCAACTTGTTAGCATGAGTATCCTATCAATCCTATTATGCCTTGGGCCGGGGTGTTACATCCTCACCCCCTTAAGAGATCGACGTCCTCGTCGATCAACCCCAAGCCAGGAACTCCCTCTCTTGGCCACGTCCGTGTGTCCAGTGCCAGCGCATGTGCCATGCTGTGTGACCATACCGGGTCCACACCAGCCATGCACACCATGCCTGCGCAACTGCGACACACCCATGTCCAGTGCCAGCGCATGTGCCATGCTGTGTGACCACACCG
>BDMV01000012.1:5829700-5974446 GCA_008326285.1 Oryza officinalis | reverse complement strand
TCGAAGTTTGAAACCGGCAGGGCTTCGCCTCTTCTTTTCTTCTCCTCCCCTTCTCCTTTTTTTTTTGATGTGGAGAGGTTAGGAGGGAATGGGCTCCTCAAAGGAGCCGGCTGGGCTTTATAGGCGGCCAGGCCTGCCGCCCTCTGTAAGGGCGGCAAGGGGGTCCTGCCGCCCTTTGCCAGGGCGGCAAGAGGGCAGGAGGGCGGCAAGAGGGCAGGAGGACGGCCGTCCCGCGCCGTCCAGCGCGGCGTGTGCCACGTCGGCTTGCCGCCCTTGCGAAGGGCGGCAAGGTCTAGTTTTGCAAATTTTTTCGGCGCTATAATATTTCTGTAAATATTAAAAAAAAAAATCTAAAAATACAAAAAAGTCCAGAAAAAGCTTTCCTGTGGGCCGCTTGATCTGATGTTCTGATGGCCAGCTCGGCCCATGTAAAGCCCAAGAAAAATTTTGCGTGATGGGCTTAATCTGAGACCAATGATAATGTTACCAAGTGTTAATCATGGAAGCAACTTTAGTGCACCCTGATGATAATATAAGTTCTAACTGAAATTTTCTCGAAAGAAAAGCTCTAACTGAAATTTAAATCTGGTCTCAACATATTCTGGAACTGCAGATGCTGCACAAACTGCATGCCCATCCAAGATGCTGCACAAACATAACTAGTGCAAGTCTATTTTCACTTTTTCAGTTCTGGTCGGGTGACCTTATTAAACCTGATATGTCTTCACTTATTGGTACATACTAATGAATTACATAGTAAATTTACATTAAAATGACCAGCTGCCCTACACTTACACTCATATGCAGGAGCATCAATTACAGAATAGATGCATGTCGTGAATCCAGTTGTAGGGATTGAAGGAGCAAATTATAGCAAGGAAATCAGGTGCTACCTCTGCTTACATACCCTGCAGGCTCATCCACTGCAATCAGCAATGATATAGTATTTTCTATCGTCTATCGACTTTCCATCCTACTATAATCGGCGAAATCATCGTGGATTCCGCTACCTGCAGCTGACACCAATTTTTTAGCTTTAGCGTCAAGCCCTCTTCCAGATCTCCACAGGTAGTTCAAACCAACAAGCAGCTCAACTATTGCAGCCTCGCTCTTCTTCTGATCAGCAAAATGAAGTGTCTGCAGGAGCAGTACACCTGTACTGCTCGAGGCAACATTTCTCTGCTCGAAATTCCTCTCCGATTGCCATCGCAGCATGTTGTGAGCCAGCGGAGCTAACCATCCGAGGATGCGTTGCACCGTGTCAGACCACTCTGCAGCCATGGCAGGATCACAAGCTGAGGAAGAAGAACATGCCATGTTCTTGGTCACCGACTTGAGCCGAGCTCTGAGAGATGCCCGAATCCGATGAGTTAGCATGTTGTAGAGGGCATCTCTCTCGTCTGGACAGATATGGCGAGGCGCGACGGCGAGCTTCTCGATGAAGATGATGAGATTCGCATAATGCAAGGCCAATGCCGCGGCGCCGAGGGTTGTCGCCGCGGGCGCGTTCATCACCCAGTTGTGCGATGACGACTCGAACACTACTGACATGGAGGAGAGATTCGAATTTGTGTGGTCGTCGTGGAATTGGGAATTGGTGCTGGAATAATCGTCGTTGCTGGCTGACATGTAGTAGCTGAAGCTGAGTGGAAGATCAACATCTCCATGGATCATCCACCTCTCGCTGTCCGGTGACCTGCTCCCACTGACAATGCAGCCGATGAGCTGTTTCCCGGCCATTGGCCATTTGAGCTGTCTCAAGCTCTGGCTCCTGGAGAGAAGAAACCGACGAACATGTTCGCCGCCATTGGAGAGCTTGCCGGATTTTGCATCGAGCAATAATCTCCGGGGAGTACGAGTATCTGCGGCGAAATCTGAAGGATAGACCAAGGAATGAACGCTGCCGACGAAGGAATTGTTCCATGAGAGGCGAGTGGTGGCGAGCGAGATCATGGCGTCGTCGTCGTCGTCATCCATGGCGGCGCCGTTCTTGGGCTCCAGGCCGAACACTTGCGTGATCCTACCGACGATGGTGAAGAGCGACCTGGCGAGAAGGCGGACAACGTAGTCAAAGCTCCGGTTCCACAGCGAGGCCGCGCGGAGGCGGTCGACCTCCTGCCGCTGCTGCGCCACGCGGCGGGCGCCCTCCCCTCCTCCTCCTCCGCCGCCGCTCGCCGCGCCCTTCCGGCCGGGCCCCGATCGGCGCAGGCCCGCCGCCGCCTGCTCGAGCTCGGCGAGCACGTCGAGCTCCTGGGACAGGAGCGCCGTGGAGGCCACCAGCCGCTGCATCTTCCTCGCCTTCCTGTCCATCTTCCTCGCTGCGGAGTACCGCAGCCGGTGCGGGTCGGCGAGGCCGCCACGGACGAGGGCGGCGAACAGGGCATCGAACCGGCGGAGCAGCGGATCAACGCACCGCGCGGACAGCCGCGCGACGGAGCGCGCGAGGTCCCTGCATGCGGCCGCCATCTCGGCGAGCGCGAGGGACATGAGCGGCGCGTCGTCGTCGGCCACGAGCAGTCGCACGCCCTCGAGGCGGACGCGCTCCCCGCGGAGCCGCGCCACCTCGGCGTCCCCGAGCGCGCGCCACAGCCCCGCCGCGTGCGACATGAGGGCCGCCACCTCGAACGCCACCGGCCCCACCACCCTCCTCTCCCCGCCGCCACCGCCGCTCAGCTTCCGCATCTCGTGAGTCGTGACGCGCGCAGTGGCTGCGGGCAGCGCGCGGCGCGAGTGGGTTTTAGGCGAGGCAACGAAGCAAAAGCATCATAGGTGGTGTCACGGGTGGGTGGGGAGTGGGCGCTGTCAGCAAGCTGCGGCGCGGTGGGAGTTGAAACCGAGTGTCGCGGGGGGGATTATTCGGCGGATCGAGGCGAAAAGTTGGGGTGATTTGGGTGGATTCGGCGTGCGTCCCGTCGCGCAGCGGACGGATGGTGCGTGCCTGTGGTGTGGTGTGCGCGGGTGGTGTGGGAGGGAGGGTTGGGATGTTCGCCGCCGCGGGGATTCTAATGATGGAAAGTTGGGAAGCGGACGGCCGGTTTGTTCGTCTCGGTGGCTGACAGGTTGCTCGCCTCTTTGACTGGCTTACTGCGTGGGATAATTACGAGTTTTTTTTCTAAAATATAAAAAATTTTAAATAAATATAACACATTCTAATACTATAAATATAAATTTAGATATAAAATCTGTCCAAATTCATAATACTAAAATATATTATATTCATTCAAAAAATTTTACATTTTAATACGAAGGGAGTAGTACTTTCTCTACCCATCAGGCCATCACATCATACCATAGACTATAGGCTATAGACACGGGTAAATCGTCAACTCTACTAGCATCAAAACTTGTAAATTATACTTCTTCCGTGTCTCACGAAAAACAAAAAACCTACTTCCTCCGTTTATATATTAAGTTTTTTTAGCTTATTTTATTTGTTTTAAAATAAATTTATTTTTAGAGTAATCATTGCATCGGAGTTTATGAGAGTAAAAAATAATTGTATTGAGAGTAGATAACGTGAGAAATACTTGTATTGAGATTTGATAAAACATGAATATCATAGTTTTTTTATTGGTATGTGTGATATGAATGAAAATAAATTTATTTTAAGATGAAGGTAGTAATACGTGATGTGATACTATTATATTTTAATACTACAAGTCTAAATATATCATATTTAGAGTAGTATTATTAGGTTTATTTTTTATGGGATGAAAGAAGTATAATTTATAGGTTTTGATGCTGGTGGATTTGACCATTTACCCTTGTCTATGGCCTTTGGTATGATGTGATGCGTCCAAATTTAAAGTTGGTTTCCTTTCTCGTGTGTGTGAGAGATACCGGCCGAAGTGATTTGGATTCATACAAGATTGGTCTCTTTCTCCGGCAGAGATTGGTCCATCATGCCGATTTGGTCGAGTATCATACTAGTACAACATAGATATGTCGGTCTGGAAGTGTGTGCGATACTAACAGCCCATCCTTTGGTATATTAAAAGAAAAATCGAAACGGTCTATTTATAAATAAAAATAACATTTGAATAAAATTTTTATATACATGTTCTTAACGATTTAAAAGTAAAGGCTAAAAATTTAACTACGATGAAAAAACCTTAAAATTAACTTCGAATTTAAGGTTAAAAATATAAATTTTGACTGACAAACATAAACATAAGCATGAGAAAAAAATGAGGCTCTAACCTATTAGTGTCAAACATCAGTGATCTAGGTAATTAGGTTCTAACCCAAGTACTTTGGCTCATTCGAAATCAACCAACCCAATGATGTACTATGAATTATTTATGTCAGTTTCGGATCACCTTCGATAACAATAAGCCGTATACGTTTGTACGAAGTATCATGACCCTTTAGACCAATTACAATAACGAGTTATAAGAAACAAATGAACAAAAAGTGTTACTTCTCTCATGCAAGAGTTCTTCACATGTTTCAAGGTAGATGGATTAAACGGATGAAAAGAGAAGAAAAGAAAATTAAAGACAAACTTATAGACCATCTACTATACATTTACATATGAGATGAAACCTCACGCGTTGCTACGAGAGTTTAATATGATAGCAATAAATAAAAATAATGTGTAAGATAGCTAGATGATATAAGCTTATATAAGATGATATGGTTTTACGAGAGAAGAAAAGGGGAAAAGTAATTTGGATCATATATTAATCATCTATGGACTAAAAACAAAAATAATTGAGGCGATATGGCTTAAGAAGAAAATGAAAAGGATAATTTAGACCACAAATTAATCATTTAAGTACTAAAAACAATTGATGTGATATGGCTAATTAATAAGAGAAAAAAATAATATTACAATGAACTATATAGGTATATAGGATACTATAAAAAATGATGAAGAGATATATTGAAATATTATATGAATTATGTGAGATGATAATTTAACATACTTGTGTTTTAAAGTTCTAAAATTTAATAAATTATATAATTATAGATAATATAACATGTTTGTATGATATTTAAAATGTAATAATTGTTAGTGGATGATGATATGATATTTTTGTATGTTAAGTTTTAAAATTTAGTAGGTTGTAGCTTTACAGTAAGATAAAATTAGTTTTAATATAACTTTATAGCTAATAGACCATCTACTATTAAATTGTTCTTAGGTGCTGCAACATACCTCCTAAGTCCGAACTGATCCAAAACATAACGTCACTATTGTCCTTGATAAATGATAACATAACATCCTTTGCAACCATTTCACTCGGTGGATCCCTGTGCGTATTGTTGACCTATTTGACTGGCTGCATGGATGATTGCAATCATTTTTACAAGTTTTGATGTAAGAGGATTTGGCAATTTGCCTGTGTCTATGGCTGATGGCATCATGTAAAGTGGCCAAATATAAGATCATTATTTCTACCGGCCCATGTATGTTGGGTATAGTACCAGACTGGTCCAGCTTGATGAAAGAAGAGCAGTTAGGACTTAGGCAACGGGCAAGCTTTCTGCATTTGGTCTGAGTAATTATACTAGTAGGGTATATAGGACCATAGATATGTTGGTCTGAAAATGTGTGCAATACTAGTACATTTGTAAGGGGCTGTTTGGATGAGGCTAAAATATATTTTAGCCTCTGTCACATCGAATATTTGTACACTAATTAGAAGTATTAAACGTAGACTATGGACAAAACCCATTTCATAACCCTGAACTAATTTATGAGACAAATCTATTGAGCCTAATTAATCTATGATTAAACTATGTGATGCTACAGTAAACATATGCTAATTATGAATTAATTAGGCTTTAAAAATTTATCTCGCGAATTAGCTCTCATTTATGCAATTAGTTTTATTGTTGGTCTATGTTTAATACTCTTAATTAGCACTTAAACATCCGATGTAACAGAGTCTAAAATTTAATTACTGGATTCAAACACCACCTAACTGTTAAGAGAAGGGTTAAAGTTTTAAGCGTCAAACATCAGCGAGCTATAATTAAGTTCAAAGTATATATGGTAAATCACTAATCCTTCCGGAGTGAATGTTGAATGGCCGAATGATTATGATAATTATTCGAGAGCCGAAATGAATAATTAAATATTATAAAGTTAAAAATAAATTTAAAATAGTTATCTCATCAAAGAGTCATATATATAAAGTTATTAAAAAAATACACCATCAAAAAGCGTGAGCATTTCTCCTATCATTCCATTAAGTGAGAAGAGCATAGAGCACAGCACTAGCTCATTTGAAATCAAGTATAACTCGCTACAGCTTAAACTAATCTAGCCATGTATGAATTCATGTCAGTTTTGGATCACCTTCAATAAAAAAAATATACTTTATTATAAAGAGAATATTTTGCTACGTATGCTTCCTAACATAACAGATCCAAAACTTAACGTTACCATTGTCCTTGATGTATCATCCTCTTTGGAACCATTCAGGGTTTATTCAAATCACATGATAAAAAAAATTTAAGATAAAAAATATAAGAATTAGAAAGAAATATAAGTGTAATTTAAGATAAAAAAATATAAGAATTAGAAAGAAATATAAGTGTAAAAGAGAGGAAAGAAAAATAAAGAAAAACTGAACTAAAGGTATTCGGATTGGGAGACAGAAAATAACAGTAATCCATCTAGTTATCACTGAAGCAGCGACTAGATTCTTCCATGAACTCTCTCTCTTTTTACTAATGAGCAGCATTCCTTTCTCTCTCTGTTGCTTCCCCTGACATCCCCAAATCCTGTAGCCGTCAACCTCAGCATGCTCCCCAGTTCCAGCCTCCTCCACGTCGACGACCGCGTCGCCCGACGACTCCGCCTCCGTTATCCAGGCACGACCGCTACTGGCTTGCTCTTCGGGTTTCTGTGAGCTTGCTTTGGTACAAATGGCATCGGTTTTATACTTGATTGTCTCGTTCCGATGCAAAGGAAAAAAAAAGAGGTTGGAGTGGATGGATTGATTCCTGTGTTTTTACCGTGGAATCGACAGGGCAGGAAAAGTTTCCTCGATTTTCCTTTGGTTCGATTTTGGTATCCGAATGACATGGGAAGAAAAAAAAATCATGTGAACAGTATTCCGGTTAAAATCCCGTGAAAACCCTGTAAAACGAACAAGCCCTTAGTAGCGGTGCACCGTTTCACCGGCTCCCCTGCTCAACCAGAAACTTCAACTTTTTTGCGGGATTTAAATCGTTAGTGATACAAAACAAGTCATAAACTAAAACTCTTATGCTTCATCTTGTTTGTTATATTAAACATCCACAACTTTCTAAGGTTTTATTTAGACCTATTTAGCAGGGCTCTAACTTCTAAAATTAACTCAAATATTAAGTCTAGAGTAGAGTTGTAGAGCAACATAAACTCAATTTTACCTCTCTAATTCATTTTATAAGAGCATTTTAATCAGTTTTACTTTTATTTTAAATGGAGCTAAAACTATTAGTTAGGTTTCAGCTCCAAAAGAGTGGAGCTCTACCAAACAAACAGACCCTTAGCATAGCTCCAGATTTTTCATCCACGTTGAATTTAGAGTTTATATATTAAATTATAATGATTTAAAATTTTACATTTATCCAAAATGATAATAAAATAAGTTATATAAATGTTATCAATGATCCAAATACATGGATTTGTGAAATTAGAAATACTTAGCTCTAGAGCTATGTCAAACATCCCATAAGTCTTGATTTTCCATCAAATAACGCAACAATTAATTCCCCGTCTACCCTCCTCCCATCTCTCTCATTTTCATAGAAAACTTTGTACACATATTTCACAGAAAACACACTTTTGGCTCAAAATGCCATGCTGGGATATCATCCATAGCTTCAATTCTTCATGAACAGAGAAAGCAAAATTTAGCTTAGCATCATACCCTCCCGGAAAATTTCACGCACCTATTCGAATGAACGAGCGAGCCATGCGGCCTCCTGGGCCCATCCAGCCCACTGGGCCGGATAATCGGTCTCAGTCCCACGACGACTGCAGCTGCGACGCGATCACGCCGGCGCCGCCCCACCCCCACCCCACGGGGAACGGAGCCGCCGGCGAGGCGGGCGGCCACCGCCGGAACCCACCATTGATTCGCCGACCTCGTCAATCGCCCGGTTTTGTTACCCTCCTCTGCGGCGGACTGGCTCCGTCTCCTTCCCCCCAAGTCGTGGACGGACGCGGCGTCTCTCAAACTCCTCGGCTAATCGGTGAGACGGTGACCCTCTCCGATCACTTCCCACAAACTCCTCCGCTCCTCTCATCTTCTGCTTGATACTAACACAATCACGCAACATCGTAGCGAGGTTGATGCGGAGGCACGATCTTCCGCGTAATTTTGTTCTCCGATGTCTGGGGAAATCAAGCTGTTGTCGGTACGTATGCTGGTCTGAATTTTCTTTGGGGTCGCAGCAACGCAGTTCCC
Source organism: Oryza officinalis (assembly GCA_008326285.1). Classification (NCBI taxonomy): domain Eukaryota; kingdom Viridiplantae; phylum Streptophyta; class Magnoliopsida; order Poales; family Poaceae; genus Oryza; species Oryza officinalis. The sequence continues at coordinate 5,966,038 of BDMV01000012.1, read as the reverse complement.
AGAATTCGTTATGAAATTCGCTCGCCGAATTGAAAATTCGGTGTTCTGCCGATCATTTTGTGCCGTATTGTGTTTGTGTTAGCATAATGGTTCGGAAATCACAGGTTGATTTGGAAATGCACCAATGTGTTTGCCACCTGAATTCATCATGATGACAACACGTGTTTCCCCTTTCTACCACTAACCTCTAGAGCTGAGATGAACACCTTTTGTGAGTTGTTAGAAGCATGAATCTTACTGCTGATATGCATCTGTGGAAACACTAAGGATTATAGAACGAATAATGGAAGGATTTATTTTGTATTTGCATGTGAAATCTCGGTTCTCACTAGATGCTAGTTAAAGTTGTTGATCTTGGACCACTCTAGTTCAGTAGTTCTGTTTGTTTATATTTTACCACACATGTTGCTTGCATTGTGTATTGCGGTATTACCTCCTTTTTGTTCAGCGGAGTGATTTCTGAAGTGTTGTGTCATTCCCAGATCTGCACTATGCATAGATCAGTTTAATTATTTTGTTTCAGATATAAAATAACATTAGTTTTATTGTTTGTTCTTCGAACTGTTCAAATATTCTAACCTGATATATAGCTCCTAGTTCTTAGAGCTGATTTTAAATTTGGCATACACTATAATGGAATGGATGGGGAAATATAGTTTTCAATTTGTTCATAATAACAAATATAGTTTTCAATTTTTCACTTGGTGTTGTGGACTATTTAAGGTCAGAGGTGTGTTTTTGTAACTTCATAAAAGTACAAGGTGATAACTTTGTTTTAAAAGATAAAGTGATAATAGACCCAACAATATAGAATTCATATGTAGCCAACCTACAAACGTTGGAGGCAATTTTTGTACCAAATTTTGTCTAATTACCAGTAGTAATTGTTGGTCAGTGGCATTATGATTTAGGGTTGTAACTTCAAAGGAGGTAAATAAACTGAATCTACAGAGTCCAAACTTTTGTCATGGGCTAGCTCTTGTGAAAGTGATGGGGTAAGAACATGGCATGTAATTTTTGTACCGCATTTTTCTTTAATTACCAGTAATAATTGTTGGTCAGTGGCATTATAGTCAGTAAAAGCCGTATAATAGAGTCCTCATCCTCATTATGTTACTTATATACCAATATTTTTTCAGCTTCAAGTCAGTTGGAAAGTAGAAGCTACTGTATATGACATTGAAGGCACTGAAATATTTAGTAATTGGGTGAGTGCAATCGCCATGTACTATATACATCGGCAAGGTAGGAGGTAAACAACTTTTGCTTTCACTGTGAACATAGATGCAAACCCACAGGTATGTGCTGCACATTTCATCGAATAATGTATACTCGACCTTAGCGTGAATCTCAAAACAATACTAATAACATTTTCAGGAAATCTATGATAGCTAGCGTGATAGACATTTTTTGTAGATCTTATTTGAACTGGAGTAGCAAATCATATTTGGTGCGGCAAAGAGTCGTAGTTCAAGCATGATAAAATGCTCTACTACTTCAATTCCATTACAGAAGATGATAAGAAGGATGGCTTTTCTGACTAGATGTTCTTCGTGCATGAGTTTTTTCTCTTATATATCATTAAAAAGGTCCACATACGTTCTCAGAAATTAATTTTTTTTAGGATGAAAAGGTATGCATTTTCTGAACTTAAGTCATGAAGGATTTCTCTTTTGTAGAGTTAACATCGATGTGTTAACTCATTCCGTAATTTTTGTATTGTCCCCAGACATCAGCCAAGTGGGGGAGCTTCTTGGCTGGGAAGGGTGCTTGAAGGCCATGTGAAAAACCTTAGGCAACCTTTGTAATCTTCTTATGGGAGAGGTTACCATCACTCATGTAATATGCCTTTAAGCATTTCCTTCAACAAAGCTTATGAGTTCTTAAAAAAAAAGGCCACGTGAAAGGTTAGAACAAGCATCATATGATGATTTTGCCGTGTACAACAGAAAAAGATACTCTAGGTCTGAATTCTCTGTTCACTTTAATTATTATCTGGCAGCTTTATAATTTTGGTTCCAGTTTTTCTTTCACTTCTTTAGCATATTAAAAGTTGTAAACAACAGAGGTGTTTTAGCTGCTTTCTCTGGTCATGTTTTCTTTTATATCTACAAGAGGCTCGTAAAAACGTTTGAGATCATAATTCCCTCCTTCCTTGTGTTAGGATAAAATACTACTTCATCTATTTCAGAATATAGTAATCTAAGACCGAATAAAACATATTTTTAGTACCACGAATTCGAACAGGGATAAGTCTGAATTTATAGCACTAGAATATATCTCATCTATTCGTTGTCATATTTTGAAACGAAGAAAATATTATCATGCCTATTTAATCATCAAAGCCTTATTGGTAATCACCCTATTACTATTAAACCTTGGGCGGCGAGTTTTGGCTCCTTGTGACTTATATCAAACAAAGAGAGCTAGCCATTGATCCATACTTCACATCTGTCAAGTCAAATATCTTCAAAAAAAACTTTAACGATAGTCTTTTTCTGTGTTTTCATTTCTAGTTTGGGTCTACCAAAAATGGGTTCTTTATAAATTTATCAGGTTTCTGATTGTTGTCTGTTTTAGTATCTAGAGACAAAACTTTTTTCAAGAATACGCATAAGTATTGCGCGTCTTCGTATTAAGACTTAGGGGGTTTACATCAAGTATCTAGACACAAAATCACTAGTAATACTATCACAAAATTTTGCATTGGTTTGCATATCGATTACACATCTATGTCATTAGTGATCCTGCTTATGTGGGTTTGGTCGAACAAAATGATGCTTGCTCTGTTGTTGAGATCAAGTAGTAGACAGAAAATGCTGTTCCAAACATTTGTCTGAATAGAGATGATTGAGAGGAAAAAATACTAATAAAAGGTCAAAATTATTTTCTATAACAACTGGCAACATTAGCACGCTGAAAGTAAAATTTATCCTGTTATGTGCATGGCACATGTTTGCATGAGTGGTAATGTCCTTCATGAATGGTGATGTCCATAAGGATGGCACCTGTGTTTTTACAATTGAAAGGTCATGTAAAGGAACTAAGCAATTCCTGGTTTCAGACGAATAATTCCTACTAACAACTAAAGTAAGTGCAGTAATGAAATACAGCTCTTTTGCATTGTAATTTTGTTTCAATTATGTGAGTATATGATCTAAATTTTGATCTTTTTCCTCATAAGGGTTTCAGTTTCTTGTGAAATTACTCAATTTCACCACAAACATTTATCATTTGGGGCACACCTCTGGTCAATTTTTGAAATGAGTATATTGATATCTAATTAAATATTTAGACATGTTTAAAACAACATTTCATAAAATGATAATTTTGTTTTGTTTAGCAAATATGTTATAATAGGATTATTATATTTAGAAAATCGTTTCAATTTTGAAGAGGAAAATATTTGTGACAGTTGGGAGGTCTTGCTTCTTTGCGAGGTACCTATTCCCAAAAGGTAAAATGGAATAGACACTAACCATTTGATGTGAAAAAGCTGAAATTCTCCTTTTTAAAAAAAGAAGAAAAAGCTGAAAACAATAGGCAAATGAATATTTGGTAATGTGGCCCGAATAATGTTGTACATGTTCAAGTATTTGAAATGTTGTACATTAAAAAACTGTAGTATTCATTCTGAATTGTTTGTGCATGTTCCAGTATCTGAAATGCAATAAATGCAACAGTTATTACTAGTGCATTGCGTATCCATCCTTTTGATCTGCACTTCACACATTTCCATCTTTCGCAGTAGATGCTGCAGAAAATTTGCTCCAGCTGCTGTACAGCTTCAGAGTTACAGCTGTTGACATTATTGTTTCCAAGGAAAATTAAACTCCCTCTCTCCTGCTCTCTTGTATACAAAAGCTTCCCTGCAATTTCTAGTGTAGAGCATATGTTTTACTCTCCAGTATTTCCTTTTGATTCTTAGAGTTGTAGTATGGTCTTTTGATTCTTAGAATAGCAGTTTCTTTCCATGGATGATAGCGGGTATAACAAGGGCTAGGATGGCATCAGTGACCTTGTTTACTCAGATATCGTTTCATTAGTTTTACAGCAACGAGGATTTCACGCTTTTACAGTTACAGCACATCATGGATTTGACTGGGATTCTTTATTATTCACTTTGAATTACGGATCGGCCCTGTTTAGATGCTTCGCCAAATTTTTACACCCCATCACATCGAATATTTGGACACATGCATGGAGTACTAAATATAAATAAAAAAAATAACTAATTACACAGATTGCGACTAATTTACGAGACGAATCTTTTAAGTCTAATTGCTCCCTGTTTTGACAATGTGGTGCTACAGTAAACATTTGCTAATGACAGATTAATTAGGCTTAATAAATTCGTCTCGCTGTTTACAGGCGGATTCTGTAATTTGTTTTGTTATTAGAGTACGTTTAATACTTCAAATGTGTGTCCATATATCCGATGTGACACGCCAAAATTTTACAACCTGAATCTATCACCCAAAGTTTTGCTCCTTTCGGTCTTATCCCGTCAGAAGCCTACTGGACAGCTGTACAGGCGGGGTAAACAAAAACATAATTGTTTCGCTTTGTCATTTGCTGTTCTCATAAAGTACTACACTTGTTAACAGTTCTCGTACTGTACGAGAGTCTCATTTGGAGACTGCCCTGAAGGTTTACTGTAACCGCTGGAAAATGAAGGAGTAAACAAGAATCTGCTTTTGATGCCTTATGCAAGCCTGGAAATTTTAAAAAGGAAGGAGCATAGGAAAGCTGCACTCCTTGAGGTAAGGCTATAAAAAAAATGGGTGAGAATTCTTTTTCATAATATCATCATCATTATAGTCATCGCTATACGAGTTTTATCATTTTATTATCTCACACGCCAGTGTATCGCTATACGAGTTTTATCATTTTATTATCTCACACGTCAGTGTTTGTAATGTTAGTGCTATTATGACAGAGAACGTGAACCCAAGAAAAATAAATATTCATTGTTACTAATTACTTACTACCTCCGTCTCAAAATAGTTTCATTTTTTATCCATCCCACACATACAAATACAAAATAAAAAATAAAATACCCCTATTTTGTTAAATTCTAATGCAATTATTCTCTACTTTAATAAATTCTGATGCAATGATTACTTAAAAAATATATTTATTTTGAGATAAATGGGGAAGCCAAAAATAAACTTATTATGAAACGGAGGGAGTAATTAATAATAGTCTCTTTGGTACTATAATTTCTTAACTTTGACTATCAAAAGTTTTTAAAATATTTAGTTTGAACACACTAAACACTATATACAGGCTAGTATTAAAAAGAATTATCTAAAAGTTTTTTATGGAACGAAGGAAATATGTTTTGAAGACCATATTATTATCTAAAACATTAAAAATTATGAAACTGAGGAATACTCTCTCTGCTTCACTACGAAAGTTTGATCGCTAATAAACATGAATTGTCCAGTTAAGATTGATTAATTTTATAGCTTTATCATGCAAGATGCTTTAATAAAGTTTTGTACTTTCAGGTATTTATTTTGTAATAAAAGTTTTAGAGTAGATAATATAGTAATGTGTTTGTACTGCTTTGTAACATTGATCAAAACAGTTACTACACTTGCTTTGTAACGGATTACCACACTTGCTTGTAACGGATAAAGTAGTTAATTGCAGTGCAATAACTATTGCTCAAAGTAATGAACTTCAGGCACATTCTCCAACGTGCTTGATTTTCTCTTTACTCTAAAAAGATGAAGAATGATTAAAAACATTGGAAAGAGGGAGAGAGTCCACATTTTCATTCAAAATTCGAATGATTTCGACGAATTTCTAAGCTCTCACAACCTTCTCGGTATGTGTCGAATTTTGATCAAGATCGGTTGAAAACTTAAATATTTTAGATATTGTAAGAATCATTATCTCGGTGGGACTCGAACTTTAACTCGAAAACAAGATTGTAAACTCTAGAGATGACATAACAAAGTACCACTGGACAAGCATAAAAAATGTGGCCATTTTGGCATACAAAGAACTAGATGTGATTTTGCATGATTTTCATATAAGACAATCTAATTTGAGAAAAAAAAAATCACATTTTTCAAATAGGGCATTTCACATTTTTATTCCTAGCATGAAAATCCTTATGAACACTAAACTAAAACAAACTATTTCCTCCGTCCCATATTAAGTTTATTTCTAGCTTTCTTTATTTGTTTTAAAATAAGTTTATTTTTAAAGTAATTATTGCATCAAAGTTTGTAAAAGTATGAAATAGTTATATTGAAAAGCAGATAAAGTGATAAATAGTTACATTGAAATTGGATAAAGCAGAAGTATTCTAGTCATTTATTGTTTGTATTGGTATGTGTGAGATTAGTGAAAAATAAATTTATTTTGGGACAGAGGCAGTAAACACTACAGCTTTAAATGTATTTATGTAGTTTATTTCACATATTATTTCGGTTATCTATCAATTTCTTGACTGAAGATACTGTGTGTATGAGTTCTCATCGTATTGTTCATTAAGATGGGTGTCCAGTACACTTTTGCAGTCCAAGTGTCCAACTAATCTAGCTGGTTGGTCAAAGGAGAGAGAGTCACATACTCCAGCATTAACCCCGCCATTCTTGTGCAGTCTCCACCTCCAAAATCTCATTTTTATTCATGTCATCTCCCCATCTTCAAATTCTTTTTCCCAGCTATACTTCTTGTGCTGCCTGGTAATAACCAGACACAAAGCAAAACTAGAGTGAGGTGTCTCACTGTCTCCTGTTGTTTGTCTTCCTCCTTGGTCTTGTCCAAGCAAGAAACCTTGTTTGTCTCACATGCTAGTACATGGAGGGATCAAGGGAGGGCATTGCTGTGGCAAGTGGCCATGAAGCAGCAGCGGCAGCAGGCTACGGCCTGTTCATCAGAGCAGCAGATTGTTCCATGGCTGAAGCACAAGAAGCAGCAGCAGCGAAAGGGTACCGGTCTTCTCTCTCCTCGCCGTCGTCGATGTCCCCCACTCCGTCACCTCCACCGGCGGCAGCTGTCCATGGAGGAGGGGAGGAGGCCGCCGCCGCCGCCGCAACGCCAGCCGCGTGGAGTTTGGGTGCAGGGGACAGCGGCATGCAGGTGAGTGGCCATGGCGAGCATGCTGGGTTGAGCTCCGGGCGGCGTCGGGGCCGGCCGAAAGGGTCCGGGCGGCGCCAGATCCTTGCCAATCTAGGTCAGTATATTGCCCTTCAGAAATGCAGAGTTCATTACATAATTTTCTTTGGATTTGGAAAACACCCAGTTTCCATTTTTTTCATGTTTATTTTCTTGCTGTTATTGGTATTTTTTTGTGTGTGTCAATTTCTGTTTCATTGCTTGCATGGGGTCCAGTGGAGGATGATGTGTAATGTTGCCTTTTGAGCTGAAGAGGGCTCAACTGCTTACCAGTCAATAACCGTTCGGACTAAGCACATTTCTGCTGTTCCTGTTCTTGTATTGTCCGGATTCATCTCAGTCCAACCTTTGGATATGTAGGAATTATTTGGTGATTTTCCAAGGTGGTTCAACTAATCGACCTAATCCTTTGGGCGATTTCGTTGGTTTTCATGAGAATAAACTTCAATGAGTGTTTTGTTGGACGCAATGTTGTAGTCTACTACTAGTAGATACGAAAGTGCACATTTCTTTGCCTGATTTTTTTTTTGGACATAATTTCTTTGCCTGATTGGTATTCTGCAATGCTTGTAAAGGGGAATGGTATGCGCTATCAGCTGGAGGGAGCTTCACGCCCCATGTCATCATCGTCGCCACAGGGGAGGTAAGCCATAAATGATTTTTTTACAGTTAACAGTTAGCTTGGCATTGTGATCTGATGATGAAAAGATGAACGCTCACTGTTTCTTTGGTGCAATTCGTTGGCAGGATGTGGCGGCGCGCATAATGTCCTTCTCGCAGAAGGGTCCTCGCTCGGTTTGCATCCTCTCTGCCAATGGCACCATCTCAAATGTAACATTGAACCAGCCTGGATCTTCCGGTAGCACCTTCTCCTACGAGGTATGAAATGAAGTTCACTCCTTGCGTTGCAATATGTGATAGTATGATACTTGAAAATGCTGTGAGCTTTGACGGCTGCTAGCCAATTGTGAACTTCTGATGGTTATGTCTCAAGTCGAATATGCTGAATCATATCGGTCTATTTAGTTTTTGGTCCTGTCTGTACCTAATATTTTAGTTTCAGGATCACCACCTTATACTAGATACAGTAAATGGTCTTCTTGCCTAAGTTTTATGTGAGAAAGTGCTTTTTTCTGTAATGGTGTCTCAAGTCTTAACCACATTATGCGAGTCACTTTTGAAGACATCATCTTTCATCACATGATGAAAGGTGAAGTCTTCTTCCCAATTTTTCTATGTCCATGATAGCTCAGATACAATTTCAGCAGTTTGTATTAACAGATACACTCGCGCAAGTCTACAAACTGTAAGTGAGGTTCAGTAACATTATCCAGAAAATGGCAAAAAAAGGTATTGCTAGATTAGCATGTGATTTGTGCTAATGTCTCCTGTCCATTTAACTAAGAGACAGTGATTGTATCTGTGTAGGATAACAATTGAAGTGAAGCTGTTACATATATCCTGCATACAAATTTTTGTTTACGGTGCTTCTTTCTGAACTCTGAGATGGCAGCATTTTGGATATGTGGTTGTCAGGGCTGGTTTGAGATTCTGCAACTGACTGGCTCCTTTACAATAGCGGAGGAAGGCAGTCGTCGGAGAACCGGTGGGCTCAGTGTCTCACTTGCTGGCCCTGATGGCCGTGTCGTCGGCGGTGTAGTAGCTGGGATGCTGCGTGCCGCCAGCCCTATTCAGGTAAAAAAAAACAACTGAACGACCTGTACCAAATTAACCGATTTTTTGATAAATGGAATTCGGTCGAACCAAACTAACCATGCTTTTACAAGTTATCAAACTTGTTTTGCATATTATCATTTATAATATTGTAGCTCATGCACGGTAGACTTTGTAGCCATCTTTTTCTCTGAAGCTCTAAACAAAAGCTCTACATGGACAGGTGATTGTGGGGAGCTTCTTGCCCAACAGCCTGAAGCAGCATCAGAGAAGAATGGGCCTACATCCACAACACTCTGCTGCTCCGGCATTTCCAGCACCGATGGTTCCTCCTCCTGTGCTCACAGCTGCAACGCCCATTTCTCAGGCAGCTCCTGGCAACAATGGCTGCCGTTCGCCGCAGGTTTCGATCTCATCCATGCCTCCACAAGCACATGCCGGTGTGGAGCACAGTAGTGCAGGTGCAGCTAGTGCCGCCATGAACCTGAACTCATCAAGCTCCAGTACAGGTTTCGCCATGGTTGGGTGGCCTGCAGCTGCAAGCTCGCAGTCCATGGGGCACAGGCCTTCACCTGACATCAATGTCTGCTTGACTCCTCAAGAGTAGGATCAATTTGTCGTATTTTTTGTTGCCCTCGTGCCTGACATGTGTTTGGGCTCAATTCTAATCACGTGTCAAGAGTAGTTTGCAGTTTGATTGGTGGATGAAACAGGCCAACATAAGGACAGTTTAGCCAGAATCTGACAGAGAATGTGATAATTTTATGCTCTCGATCAGTTAGGATGTGTCATTTTGCTGGGACATTTGGATGCAATTAATTCTCGCTGTGAGCCTGTGACCTTCTCTTGTATACTTGTTCATCCTGGGCCTTCCCTTCACGATATGGGTCTTTTGCAGCATGTTCTACAGTACCTCCTCTCTCATGTGACTCAGTATGCATCTCATAGTCACGTAAGAATTTTACTGGAAATTTGAATTTCAACTTCCATTGTTTCAAATATTGCTTAAATCATTATCTAAAAACATTCAAGTTTTGTGAAGTGTAGCTCGACTCATCAGGTTTCTTGCGGTAGAATTTGTCCACTATATCCAATTTCTATGCTTTGACACGAGTATTCATATTTATGGCTAAGGACTTGTTTCAGAGGAATTTTAACTTATAGGAATAGGAAAAGTGAAGAAATAGAAATGTATGCACACATCAATTCATAGGAATTTTTCCCATAGGTTTGAGGGGATGAAATTTTTTATGTTTTCTCTCTACAACTTGGAGGGAAAGAAAAAATTCATTTGATTTTCCTATACCTCATTTCTAAAAAACGAAGTGCCGGATTCTTTTTCGGTTTTGCTACAACGATGACAACACATTTTTTTCTAAGATTTTAGACCGTTTGATTTCCGTAAGATTCGTGCATACGTACGTTCGAGCGCGCTAAACAACTTTCTTTGTTTTCCGACGCCATTAAGCAATGCAACCGATTTTGCCAGAGCCAAACAATCAGAAACTAGCATAGACAGATTAAGGTTTAAAGTAATTTTTTTTTCCATTTCGACTTGCACACCGAACTTTTGCATGAAGCAGACTAGATGCAAATCCTAGCATGGTTTATTAAAGGAAAATGCTATACACACGATTAATTTTGTCCGACTTTGGGACAACCGTAACGTACTGACTCTGTGACGTTAATCTCCGTAGGACCAAGCCATGTTGTCATCTTAGTCTGTCACGTATTGAGTTGTTCTACCGTTTGATCATACGTTGGTCGGACAAACACGGCGTACGTATGGCGGTGTTCGTCTATTAAATTAACCTCTGCACTTAATTTATTTTCGTGGTTACCCGAGCTAATGTTAATGTGTTACTCAGCTCACAGTGGTCACGGCTACACATAGATGGAAGAGACGAAGACACAGAACGAGAGAGAACGTGCATTAGAAAAGTTACGGTGAGCATTTAGTGTTTAATAGTATGATTACACTACACTTATATCGTACTTACATTATAATTACATTGTATTTATATTGTATTTACATTATAATTAGACCACACTTACATTATAATTACAGTGTAATTTTTAATTTATTTGACTGTAAATTTTATGTTAGCTAATTTTCTATCTTAAATTTAATTTATATTATGTATTATAATCAAGTTACTTATTTGTTATATTGCCACGGCTTATTAATGGTCAACTTTGTGTTTGAAAAGACAGTAATCAGTGTAAAGTCCAATCCAACTGTTTTGGACTAAATTTTGTGGCGCCACACGTATAGATGGACCTTTTTTTTTAAAAAAAAAAACAATCAAGCTTCTGATGAGTGAGAACGGATTTCACGGAGACGCTTTTGAACCAAGCAAAGGGCACCCAGGCGTGCAACACCTGGAACAAATCCTGTCGGGTTCGTTGCACCTGGACACACATCTGCACATGACGTGGCTGTATCCATCCAGCCGTCCTGCACATGTCGCCCTCCACCTCTGCCACCTCCTCACCCTCTCTACACTCTTCTTCTCCACTCCGCCGCCGCTCACGTCCTCGTCCTCGCCGCCGCCGCCGCCGCTTATATACCCGCGTCTCCCCCGCCACATTTCCTCTCATCCATCTTTTATTCAGAAGGAAACCAGCTTAACTAAATCGCCGGAGAAGTTGTAAGCTGTAATTATAATCCACCGGCGGCGAGCCGGCGAAGATGATGCACATGCGCGCGACGCACCGGGACGAGGAGGGCAAGAAGGTGACGGAGAAGGTGGCGGTGCCGGAGACGCGGCGCCCCGACACGGCGAGGCACTTCGAGCGGAAGCTGGACCAGCAGGGGCTGCACCGCATGGAGCGCCACCCGGCAAACGGCTCCCGCGGCATCGGCGCGCCGCCGCCCAAGTCCGGCCGCGGCGGCAAGTTCACCTGGGAGGGCCCCGATGGGCTCGTCGATAGCCAGCTCGATCCCCTCCCGCCCGCCATCGACCGCAACGACCCCAACTACGAGGAGGAGGAAGGCGAGCGCGCCGTCGGTGGCGACGAGGGCGAGGCCGTCGTCGGCGAGGTGGAGGTCGCCAAGGTCGCCGGCGAGGCCAGGGAAGGCGTCGCCAGGGTCGACGTCGTCGCGCCGCCGCAGCTGCAGCAGCAGTAGGGGCGCCCGCCATTTGAGTGGTGTTTCGAAGTGTTTTTTTGGGTGTTTAATCACGGTTTGCATGCGTGTAATTCTGTCTGTGTTTAAATAATAATAGAGCATCAAACTAAACTTGGATGAACTGTTGTCTCTGGAGTGTGAATTACTGGATTGTTCAATTCATTGCCGAAATAAACCACCAAAGCAAACCTGATGGTTAAACTAAAACTACACGGTGAAGCTAAAATAATTTGGTAATTTGGCAAAGATAAGATGTGATGGCAAGTTTTAATATAGTCTTTTGAGGAGCTTATAGAATTAGTTTTGTGTGAGTTGATGTTTCTAAAATTACCAAGTGAGTGACCAGAAGTTTCTAAAATTATCATAGAGAGAAATATTGGTAGGAATTGGTAAGATTGTGATTGTAAAAATTATGTATGGTTTGCTGCGAAAAAAAAATTGAGAATGTTCATATATTTGGTGCCAACAAGGTCAAACACATAATCATTCCACTGCGTAATTATGCGGCCCATACGAAAGGAAGGCCCCCATGTCTTCCACCGACTGGTGGGCCATTCCTTTCATGGGCCATGGCATGCTATAGCCTGACTCTCCCAGTTGGGCCTATATTGGCCTCACTGAGTAATGGGCCTCACTGAGCAACCAATGCAACTTCAGTGGGCCCATCGAAAATATGGCCCAAGACCACCGGCCCGGCCTTATTAGTGGCTTTGCTAGGTTTTTGGGGTCGCGGCGGCTAACCGTCTCTCTCGCCGTCTCGCACCTCGCATCGCCGCCGCGCGTGGGGGAGCGGAGGAGAAGGGGAGCGAGGCCATGGCGAAGGGCGACGACGCGCTGGCGCGGAAGCGCAACAAGGTGCGGCGGAAGCGGCTGCGCAGCAGCGAGAACGCCGTGTCGGCCCGCGTCGCCGGCATCATCGCCTCCAAGCGCCGCCGCAAGTCCGGCAAGCGGCGTGCCTGCGAGGGCATGTGCTTCTCCCTCCCCACCCCCGAGGACCCCTTCAACGACCGCCACGGCAAGAAGCGGAAGGGCGACGACGAGCCGACCGGAGACGCCCCCGCCGCCGCCGCCGCTGGCAAGAAGAAGAAGGATTCGAGCACCAAGAAGCAGCCGGCGAGGGAGGCCGCCGCCGCGAACGGCAAGTCGAGGGCGATGGCGGCGGAGAGGGAGAAGGACGGGGCGGAGTACGACCGGCCGTCCAAGTTCCTGGTGGTCTGCCTCAACGCCATCCGAGACGCGGCGGCGTCCGAGGACGGCGGCGGCATCCATGACACCGGGTCATGGGGCGTGGAGCTCTGGAATTGCTGCTCGGCGGCGCCGCCTACGGACGTGCTCGACACCAGCGGCGAGTGCGCCACCCGGGAGAAGACGGCTTGGCTCGTCTCCACAGCCTGCGACATCGTCGCGAGGAAGGAGAAGCTCGGGGTGGTCGTCTCTTGCCCCTTCCTACTCTACCTCGTCCCCTCCCAGGAAAAGGCCGTGCAGGTTAGGGCCGTCATTTTGCTCTTTTGGTCGATTCATTTAGGATTGATTCCTATATGAATCAGTGATTCATCTGTTGATGTTTGTGCAGGTGCGTTCCATATGCAAGCCTCTGAAATCGCTTGGAATCCATTCCGTCAGCCTGCATCCCGGCGCTTCCATTGAACACCAGATGTCTGGGTATGTTTTGGCCAATTAATTATCAGTCTAATCCTATTATCAGTGTCATTGTTATTTGCAAGAGTATTAGGGTAGGGGATGGTACATTTAATGTTAATTTCATGCACACTCAATTCAGATTAAAGAGTTGTGAACCAGAGTTTCTTATATCCACGCCAGAGAGGGTGCTTGAACTTATGGCTTTAAAGGCGATTGACATATCAGGCGTATTGATGCTGGTGAGTTAATTTGGTTGTTGAACTTCTTGGTGCTAAGATATATCACCTGTAACACTTCCATTCACCATCTTAATGATTATGTAGTTTCAGTTTGCAAAACGAATGTTATTGTTATATCAAATTATATTTGTATCTCCAAGTTTTGGATATTCTTAGTAATTATACAACCTGGATGCCTATTCCCAACAAGCCTACTCATTCTACAGTCAAGTTTAATTTAAATATGGAAACTCCATTTCACAGGTCATGGACGGTCTGAAGTGTTTCATGGACCTTAATGTCGGCGACAAGCTTTGTTCTATTAGAGATGCCATATTGAGCAATCCTCAAATAACTATATTCAGTGACCCGTCTGACCGAAGGGTAGCTGCACTGGCAACAAAACTACTTGGTGGAAAAAAGATCACAAGGCTTTGTACGAACGATTCTGTTACTTCTAGAAGTGCATTCGTAACACAAAAGATACACATATGCCCATCAAAGGACCAAAAGGCACCGAAGGTAATTATCATGACCAATAACCACTGATGTATCTCTAGTTCATTACTTGTTTGCTCCATGTAGAGCCTTTGAAATAAGCAGGGAGACATATAGTTTTTCTTTACAATCTTCCTGGCTTCATACTATCACTTAAAGGAAGCTGCTTCCTGTTACTGGAGATTAGTCTGTTAGATCACCTTGGTGTGCTGCCTCGATCTGCCTACCTTTACTCTTGTTCTCTGTGTTGTTAAGCTTTTTACTCACCTGTCCTGTTTTCACGGTTGTGATTTTGGAACAGAAACAGTTACAAATCTCTTATGCGATTTAAAGTATGCCTTTTTGCCTACCGTGATAAGCTCATGGGCTTTTCCAACATGCAGGTGAAGGAAATTCTTGAACAAATTCTAAATAATCATGCTAGAAAGACTGCAAAGGTCCTATTGGTAACCGCAAATGATCATGAAGCACAGCATCTATCATCGTCCTTGAAATTGCAAAATTGTACCGTGGCCGATGACTCGCATGGCAATTCTTTTACCATATGCAGCAGGTATGGAAAACAGTTACAGTATGTAGTTTATTGCCAAACATCCTATCTACGGGGACAAACCAAGAGCTGTGCAATCACTGCAATGCACCTAACATTCCCTAAACTCTTCAAGCTGAAAACTGGTCACTAAGACTTTGGGTTTACTTGACAGGGAATTTTAGTCACACCATTATCTTTTGATTGAGATTGGCTGCTTTTCTTTTACTTTGACAACTTACATTTCTCTGGATTTTCTGCAGTGTTGGGCTGATTAATGTCCTTGTGAAAGACTGGGAGAACATGACAACGACAAAATTTGAGGTCTTTGACACTGTGTTGGTTGCAGACTTGCCTCCTTCAGTTGACGAATATATTGAAATCCTCGTTGGTGCAAGCCGTCATGTGCTTGTGGGGGAGGTGCATTGCATCTTCTCTAGCGCTGATGCTCCGCTTGGAAAACCCTTGTCTGAGGTTCTTACAAGCTGTGATCAGGTAGTGCCTGAATTTCTCAGGAAACTGGCATCCTCATAGCACGATTGGTTTTCTCATGGCAATCATCATATAATATACGCCACCGTATTCATGGTTCTCCCGGTCACTAAATATTTTTGTCAGTTCACTGTTCCTTATCATGTAATTCTCACAGCACAATGAGGGTCTTCAGCCTTGATGTATCTCTTGCAACTTTGTATTTTTTGAATGCGATCAATCCCTAGTCTGTGAGAACCAATTCCTTTTTGCATTCATTAACATTACATGGTAGTGGTACAATAGTCAAGTGCAAACTACTGAAGTTACTTGTTTTATTACTGTAAAGGTTGAATCAGCTATCAGCTTGTCAGGGACCGCCCTGCTCTTCTCTTTTCAAGGGGAGCAAAAGAGCAGGCAGTGATAGATCTCAGATCTTTAAAGTGCGCCAATATGTCAAAGAAACAGCTTCTTTTAATGCACTTCTTTTTTTTTTTTTTTGCATCTTCTCATTTACTACTGTTTCACACTATTTATTCTGGCTACATCACTTATTTTTCAGTAATAATTTTACAAATGTTAAAAACATACCATATTATCAAAGTACGTCATGCAAAATACTCCCTTAGTTCGATAGTGTAAGGTGTCTTAGTTTTGTCCTAAATCAAATTTTTAGAAATATATATTGGCATTTATAATACCAAATAAATACACTGTCATGACATATTTTGTGGTGGATCAATTGAACCTAATTTGATGTCCTAGCTGATGGTGTATTTTTCTATAAATCTCATCAAAGGTAAATATATTTGACTTTGGATAAAACTAAAATACCTTGCAACACGGAACTGAGGAAGTATAGCCATAGAATTTTTGTTCATCGCAACCTAACAATTCAGAAACTAAACTATATTGATGGTCAATGTTGAAATAGAACTGAGTCAAGGCTGATAAGTACGTTTAGAAACGGATGGAGTAGCTCTCTTCTCCCATCCTGTGCAAGCATCTCAAACTCGAATGGATTCTTTATGCTGCTGAGTTGGTCGCAACAAGAAAAAGGAGCTCAGATTTAGCATCTTTCTTCATGTGAAGGATTGGTCCAATGCTCCAATGGTCCTAGTACTCACACTAGGATGGGGAAGGAAACCTCCTTTTGGTTCGGAGCTCGATCGATGACTAGATGCTGATCAATCACAAGAGGAACAATCTTAGTTGGTGACTTGGGACCATATGGGCAGAAAATGTCATGTCGATGCAGCACCAAAGCAAAGCCTGCAAGCACAACTCGATCAGCGTATCTGACGAACCTTAGCTTTCTTTTTGCAGGGAAACATGTCCACTCTTTTCTCTTGCATCTTGATTCCTTCATAGTTAGTACGTACAACGTTTCCATCGCATTTGTGCAGTCAATGATCGGATCCAACCTAGTGCTCGATCGAACGAAATGCTCCTTGATATCTACGTCGTCTTCAGCGACGAACAGAACAGACATCTGAACATGCATGCAGGCTTGAAGCTGAAGCCTGTCGAGGCGAAACATCTCTGAATCTCTCTCTGATGGAGCTTCAGCAGAGCTCTTCTTTCTGGAACATGAGCATCTCGAGGTCAAGCAACCTTTTAATTTTGGCAGGAAGCTCTTTCTAGATTAATCATGATATCATTTTTAAGACGAAATAGATACATGGCCAAAACTGGGTTACTCGGATTAATTCTCTACTTGCCACTTATAAAGAAGAGGAGAAACCATTGATTTCTCGCATCTTTTTGCAAGCTTTGCCGTATGTAGTCATCCAAGCTCATCAGTGTCACTAGTTTATACTCCTACAGAGCATGTAGATAAGTACAACAGCCATGGAGAATCTGCACGAGTTATCATGCATTGCATTGCTGCATGCTCAATTGCTTCAGACCGATTGATTGGTATGAGATTGTCTTAGTTTTTGATGAAAAACTTTGTATCCACTACTCCTGCAATTTGGAGATCTACCGACCACTACACCTTTTATCGTGAGGTGTGCGGAATGTTGCACTATAATACGCCAAGCAAGGACATGAGGAAGTACAGTATAATTCCTCAATAAATTCATGTTTATTTCTTAAAGATCTAAAATGCATGTTTATCGGTGTGTGCTTTCTTGTGCATGTTAATTAAACATATAATTAATTATCGCATGCATGGAGAAAATTCCTTGTGTGCCCTCCAGTATCGTACTCTACTCTTTTCATTCATCTGAGCTTTGTCTCATGTCCCTACTCCTATACATGTTTTTGAGTTTTTGTTTTGATCCCTCAATATCCATTTTATAAGTTGATCGTGAGTTGACTATTAATTTTTTTAAATGATTATATTACCACCCCTCTCTGTATATAAGAGCTAGCTAGTGAAACATAGTCATGAAGACGAAAACTTCAGTATAGAAAATTGAAGGGAGAGAATTGTTTGACAATTCAAAATTTTCAAATGAATTACAATCAAATTTAATGAGACTTCAAATAGGGAAATTGCACAAATCAACATTTATTTTCCTATTTTTCCTCTACTTAGAAACAAAATTTCTATATGTTTTAAACAACTTCGACCAATTTTGAAGAGATCTCCATGTGGAGAGAAGGTGAAATACCATTTAAAATTTTCATCAAAGTTAATTGAAATTCATTTCAAAATTTAAATGTGGGGTGATATAATTATCTCCTTTAGTTATAAATTTAAAATCATGTTTACATTGAGAATTATGCCTTTTGAGCTAACTCTTATGTACAAGGGAGGGCTAAATAGTCGTTCTAAAAAACCTAGTGCTCAATTAACTAAATGGGTATATAGAGATCAAAACAAAAAATCGGAGCCATACATGAGATAAGGGAAAAACTTAGGCATATGGGAGGTATATGGCAAAGATTTAGGGCTACACAAGGAATTATCTCTCTTGCTTAGTCTTAAGGGAGTTAGTTTATACCTTTTTTATTAACATAATCTTTTAAACCAATGAATTATCGGTGCAAACAATTTATTATACACGGTATAGTTAAATAAAGGAAATCATATCCCACTTTCATTATATTCACTTCATCCGAAAACATAAAAAGTTTTACAATTGGATATGGATATTAAGATTGGATATGGATATTAAGAAAAAAAGGTAAAATAAAATGATAGATATGGCTATGATTGGTTGAGACGAAAAAATAGATGTAGAAACTAAATGAGAGATGATGGTTATGAGGTGAAAAATTTAAAATTTAAAGGTGGCTATATTAATTTTTTAGAACGAAGAGAATTTTTTAGAACGAAGAGAGAGTATATATGTCCTCAGGTTTCTACGACAGCCTTCAGGGTATGTGAGGGAGAAATGCTGAAGTACAAACAAATTGTTCATCCTTACGGGTTGAACTAGGTAGTGCTAGTATCGTTCAAGCACATGCCCTAAAATATATATTATTCCAAGAAAACAAATTGATATCCGAAAGAAAGGGAGAAGCTAAAGCTTTCATTAACGCCCAATTAATTTGCATTATGGGCATGATCGAGGGTAAACGTTTTACGTCTCTCTCAGAGCATGCATGCTAGATTAAGCATTTTGCTCATTGCTTTGCAAGTATATGCAGATACGCTGGCCATGCAGTTTCACTGTCACCAACTAAGCATCATATCTTCGTCGCCACTATTCCACTAGAAAACTTGCAGTCACGTGTTCTTACTAATTCTAGTTGTTTAATTAAAGCTAGCTATATATAGATTGCAATACTGAAAACTATTGGCAACTGTATTAGCATGCTGTGGTTGCGTCATGACATATATGCGCCTACTTTTCATGGATGAGCTAAGCTAGATTCTTTTGTATAAGTACTCGAGCAGATTAGCTAGGCCAAATCAAATACGTATGTATGGAGTATCATATTCGTGTGGTATTAGCTAGCTAGGGGCCTTCTAATTGAAGAAAGAATCTGGACTTTGAGAAATTTTGTTTTGATCTACATTATCATATATAGACTCTTTCAAAATATTCAAAATAGGACCATCTATATTATCATTTATTATATTGCAGATGGTTCAAAACTGCCTATGATAATACCACATCATATATAGACAATTTTTAATTTGAACAAGCGGGACACCTCAATCATTCTAAGAGTAAGTTGTATTACCTCGTTCTAAAATAACTTCATCTTTCATGCAATTATTACGTTGGAGTTTATAAAAGTAGTTTATAGAAGCGGTGACAGATATATTAATTAGAAAGAGATAAAGTGAGAGACAATTATATTAAGATTTGATAAAGTAAAAGGCATTTTAGTTTTTTTTATTGGTATGTTTTGGATGGATGAAAAATAGAGTACTTTGTACCGGGTAAAACACAATGTCTTTCACATTACACTAGGTTAAGCAAACACTTCCACTCTACATCAGCGTTAAGTTTTGCTTTGTACCACGTCGCTTTGTATAATCTAAGGAAAATCTTGTAAAATATATGACTGGAACTTTACGAACATTCTTGAATTTAGACCACGTTTTTATGAAGTTTCATTTAGATTTTATGAAATTTCAAGAGATTTCTATAGGATTGATGACATATTCTGGTATTAAATGTAACATATTTCAATACATCCTAGCTTAACTTAGTGTAAAGTGAAAGCCAATACATTTTACCCATTGTAAAGTACAATTTATCTTTTTAACATATAAAAGGCAGAGAGAAGTTGTAGAAAATCAAAAGGATACAGAGGCTTGAGAAGGTAAAAAAGACGCAGAGAGGATGTTGAAAAGGGAGGAAAGAAAAGGAAGAAAACTTGTACAAGTTGCAGTTGCATTTCAGGTAAGTTGGTTTAGTGCGAAACTCCCAAAGACAGTTATTCTTTGATATTTGCCAGACATTGTTTTGAGGGTCTAATCAAATTGATGTCATTTTAAATCATACCATTATTTGATAAAATTGACAATCATATGACTATATTTAGTTTGTTACCAAATATTGGTAATGTCTATGAAATTTTTGCAACATTATATTGAGACTATCATATCAAAACTTGTCAATGATGTTAATTTGCCAAAATTTTAACATTGCAAAATTTTGGAAGGGACCATCTACTCTGCAGTTGACTGAAAAAAAACGAAATCATCAGTCGATTAGAAAAGAAAGCAGCCCTGTGGAGGGACTAACCAGTTACCCAAATGTACTCTTCACCACGCCTGATATCACGCACAGATTTTAAAGCAAATCTAACGGTTAGAAAAATCGATTGATAGATTGAAAATTCAGGCGCTTGCAAAAGGTTTATTTTGGCATCACTCTGAACAGATCCTGAATTTTTACTGAGTTGTATTGTTTCCAGTATATCTTGGAAAAAATGTAAAATGTTGCATGATTTAAATAATCGCTTGGGGTGCGTATCCAACTTGTTCAATATATATTTCCCTCGCTAGCTTAAAGTTTGCATCTGAGAATAATGTGGTCAGTCATTTCAACACCTCAATCACATAACAATTAGTGGATGCGTTGTGAACACGCTGCAAAGAAAATTGACACATGTGAACGAAGAGAGAGGCATGTAGAACATGGTGATCAGTACATAAAAATTAAACTAAGATGCCGATGCATCCTAGTCTTCAAGAAAAGATGTACATGCATTATGCATATCCTGTACAGTGTGCTGCAGATAATTAACGCAGCTGAAATATTAGTGGGTGAGTCAATGTTTGTGTTTCTGGCCATACGTACTACTGCATGCATCAATCATCAATATTCACGCCTTGTGTGAACGAATCAACGAAAGATAGGAATTATGCCAAAAGAATGTGAGATCGTGTGACTTGAGAGGTCGGTCAAAGAAATATCCTAAACCCTTTTTAAATCCTACACGTCATGTGCTAGATCATTAGCTCACAGGCATATTATGCATTTATGCCATCTCCTCGATCGCAAGCACACAGTTCATTATTAGTGGTATATACGCGCAAATAATTATTGTTTTTCTGTTGATCTAATGACGAGAATTAAGTTGTGCATAATTAATTAGAACGTGATATATATGGTCGGAATTATGCATGCCACACTAGCTGAAAATGATAGGGCAAGCTCGGCACCTGCAATAATGAGTAGTGCGTGGATGGTATATATATATATATATATATATATATATATATATATATATATATATATATATATATATATATATATATATATTCAGATATTCTAGCTAGCCTCCCCACTGAACTGATCACTAGAATGAATTAATCGATCTGCCAGTGGTATACTGGTATGTCAGGATCGATTGATCAGCTAAATTAATTAATAAGTTGTTTCTCCCACTTATACTAATTAAATTTACCTTTGTTTTGCCGCACGTGAAATTAAACATGCTCCAAGCTCGGCTTTTTACCGAAGCGATGTTAATTTTGTTTGCACGTGTAAGATCAGCACGATGACACGATGCGCGAGCTAGCTGATCGATCGATTTTAGCTAGCTAGTGCGCTTGCATGTAACTGATTAATTTTCTCTTTAATTTTAAGATCAGCCCGCATATTAAAATGAGTACATGAGTATTTTTAGATTTATAATAATAACAGATATAATCTCATTTTAAAATGTTAATTTAGTATATTTTTAAACAGAAATAATACATATAAGTCGTATTTTGCATGCTCGTCCCCACGTGGATAAGGAAAACGGCGGATGCTCACACGCACGCCCGCACGCCAGCCAGTAGAGATACGTAGCTACAGGCGACGCCGGTACGTAGGTCTCGACGTGCTGGATCGATCGACGATTATATTGACACACGTGCGAAATTAAGAAGCAAATTAAAACCCAAGGTCGTCGATCGATCGTGCGTGTCACGTAGCCATCTAGCCGACATGCATATGTATACTTTGATTAATTAGCAAATGGATTTCTCTTTCACTAATCCATGGGCAACAGTATACAGTAGAACGAAACTACTACTACTACGAATTAATGTAGTACTCCTAGATAGTTCGCGAAAATACACACGCACGATATATATATATATATATATATATATATATATATATATATATATATATATATATATATATATATATATATCTCGAAATTACGTCATCACGTGGCTAGCTACTCCTAAGCTGCGAGGCTGTGACTCGATCGATCGATTGGTCGTACACAGATTGAGTTGGTCAAGATTCGCCATCCATTCATGCATGCAAGCGTGCGCCTGATATTGCATGCGCGTCGATCGTCGGCGTGCGTGCATGGTGGCGCGCCGCTCGTTTCCGTTCCGCGTCGCAGGTGCGAGCTAGCATGCTCTATCTCCAGCTCCCATATATATCATATCTCCGTCGCGCTGCTGTCACGGTGTCACCACACGACAGTGACGGAGCCAAAAAAAAAAGTTTTAAACCTAAGTTTCAATCGATATAATTTTCATATGTTTATTTTTTTAATTTTTTAAAATTTTAAATGTTATTTCAATAAAGATTTAGAATTAGGAGTGAGGCTCTGGCCCTAGCGCGCAGTCCAACTTCTGGTTTTGCCCCTGACTACATGGGCGGCCCTTGCCATCGAATCTGGATAGAATCTTGTCCAGATTTATAAAACTAGAATATGTCTCATTCAGTTTTAGATTGTTATATTATGAGACAAAAGGGTACAATTCAAGTCACTCATGTGAGATCCCTCATGTGTCATGTGGGCTTGGAGTATATATGGCCCACACTGTCCAAATTTGAGGTCATACTTATGTTTTTTTTTGTGTTTTAGCCCCTTATTTTTTGTGTTGTTAGTCCTTGGAATATTTCTTATTATCAAATTCAACTTTTATGTTAATTCTGGACCCTATAGTAAAGTACATATATGTCCTTGATCTATAGGGCCGTCATTAAAAAGTTAAGACCATGTGCTAAATATAAAATAAGACCTTATATATAGTGGCGACAACTAGAGTTATGTCCAAGAAGATTACCCACCTACTTAAGTAGTGGCGAGCTAGCTAAGTAGAAAAAAATCGACGCATCAAATCAATTTTTGTGACTAAGTGCAAAAAATGTAATTCTTATTGCTTGAAATGCATGTTCAAATTGTCGTTATGAAGTACAGTTTCTCAAGGTAGCTATGATTGTGTAACACCCATTTCGTCGTGACATTAGTGGAAAATCTAATCTCTAAAAACCCTATTTGCGAAAGCTTGCTCTTTGGTTGTGCTTCGTTGTGTGTGCCAATATCTCAGTCTCTCCCTCAGTGCCTATCTCAAATCCCAGAGAACATACTAAATCCAAATTCAAATCCAACTCCAAATTCCCTCCGAATCAAATCTCTCAGCAAAAGTCTATTGGGCCTCCCTCTGTCTCCTTGGGTCGTTTCCTCTCGGCCGGCCCATCCTTTTTTGTCTCCTCTCTCTTCCTCTTGGGCCACCACCCTGGCCCAATCCACGCGCGGCCCACTCCAAGGCACGTGCGGCGCACGTGTCCCGGTAGAGCCACGATTCGCCGCCACGCTCCTCTCTCTTTCTCTCTCACTCACGCTCGTTTCTCTCTCCCATTGGCTTTGTTTGAATCCTGCGCCCACCCGTCGGTTCCCGCGTGCGCTCAACGTCGTGGCCGACTGGAAGGATGCCGCTGTCGTCCCCCCAGGCCCTCAGAGCATCGACCACCGTTGTGTCTCCGCTCCGAGCCAAACTGGCCATCGCCGTCACTGCCATCGTCATCGCTCAGACCTAGCCCCTCCACCCCTCTGCGCCGCTAGCTTCCAAGCTCGGGAGACAGCGCTCGCACTCTCGCCTGCTCTATCTCCCTCCCATCCCAAAACGGCAAGGAGCCTCGCTCCCTTTCTCTCTTCCTTTTTCTCTTTTTTTGTTGTCGCCACTTTTCTCCATGCGCCGGAGACAGAGCGACGCTAACGCTGGTGCCAGCTCCCCGTCCCCACCTCCTTGACCACACCCAAGTTCCTTCCCCTGCAAGCCTCGCCCGTCGCCTATAAAATCGTCGCCCCTTCGTTTTGGTTTCCTTCTCCTCCCCCGTAGCGCAAGTGCCCAAAATCGTTGCGCCGTTGACTCGCCGTCGTCATGCCGCCATCGCCCATGGAGCATGCCGGAGGAGCTGGTGCTCTCGGGGATGCGTGACGAGGACTCCAACCGCCTGCTCCATCCTCTTCCTCAGCCTAAGGCCAAAGCGATCACGCTTTGCGCCATCGGCCGCTCTTCACGGCTCCTCCTTCCCGTCGTGGTAGCCCCTCGTCTCTCTCCCGCTCCTACTCCCTCCTTAGCGCACTAGGTAGCTTGCCACCGTCGTCCCGTGCACGTAGGCACCTCTTTTAGCTCCTCCATCGCTCGTCGTCGTTCGCCGCATGCCATTGCTCAGCACCAAGCAAAGTTCACCGTCTTCGCCACATTTTAGTGCTGCCTGTGCTATCTCGTCGTGTGGAATGGACTCGGGGACCCATGAAGGCATCCTAGATCCAAGGAATAAAGCCCTCGCCACTTCGACGAGTTTCCCCTCTTTCCTCACCGGCGGACGCCACCGCCGCTGCGATTCGCCGCCACCAGCCGCTCTCCGGCAATTCAAGCTGTTGGCTCGTCTCCTCTCATGCCGCCCGTCGCTCTGGTGTACTCCCCGTCTCTTGAAACGTTGTACGCCATCTCGGAGAAGGTCATCGCCGCCCGCCGTCAGATGCCGCTCCTATTCTTTTTCCTCTTCTCGCTTGTCCACGTGGTCCACGGAGGGCCGAGAGGCTACACGTGGGCCCGTCGCACCCACGTCCACCCGGTGCACCAAATCTAGGCCGCGTCCATCAAACCCTAGCGTCGCATCCCGAGTGCACTTGGTCCGTGTGAACCATGTCACTGACAGGTGGGCCTCGCTCGGGACCCCGCGCGGTGGACGGTCGTCCATCGGCCTGCCTCGCACGCGTGCCCCCATGGGTTGCGTCCTCGCTTGGCCCACTTGGCCTCCTTTCCCACGGCCGCTTCACCCGTGTGGGGCATGCCTCACTGCCGGCCTAATTTCCCTTGCTCGAGCGTCCACTTGGCCGTGGGGCGTCTTCGCTCGTGCGCCGGCCCACTTCGCTCGGTCGCGCCCGCGCCTCGCTTGGGCCGCCTCTTGCGCCCGGCCCAAGAAGTCTAAAAAGCATCCTTAAATTCTTTTTCTTTTCAAAGGATTTCTTTAATCCTTTTTCCTTTAGACAGAAAATCAATAAATCTTAGGAAATTCATGTCTTCTCAACCGTTAGTCCGATTGACTCCAACTTCCAAAATTCCTCGAACCTCGAGATCTACCCAATGTCATGCTTAGTGGTCATGAGTACATATTTTCTTTGGCTATTTTGTTGAGTTGTCTTGTTCTACGTGTAGCTTCGGAGCTCGAAGATTCCTAGTGCACAGAGTACGAGGAAGAAACTCAAGATCTCAAACAAGGCAAGTCACCTTTGATCAATTGAGCCCATAATTTCAAATTAAATAATTCATTTCCCAAAACACGCATATCTAGGTTACACTCGAAATATTAGCCGCGGTTTGCAATATAGTTGGCATGCCTTACTTATAATTGTTGCATTTGATTTCCTAGATATTTGAATTACCCGTAACTTCCTTGTTGCGTGTTATGTTTGGTCTCGGTATTCGTGCCCTTGAGCATGTGTATTGATGGCCCTACTCAAATTTAAAATGATCAATTGGCTGGTGAAACTTAGGTTTACAAAATCCCTAAAAAACCCGACACCTGGATCGGTGCTTTGAAAATAAAATGAGTTTCCAAAACTCGCGGTGTGGGAGACGTATTGGTGGTATGGTTTTCTGTTCTCGCCTTTAAGGACTGATTCCTTCGTAATTTCATCCAAACATAACAAGTGCGACCACATGGGTGAAGTGGGACTCCACTCGCTGAGTAATTAGCTAGGCTAGAAAAATCTTGATGCCAAGAAACAAGTGGATTCACTGGGGTGGTGTCGGGGAGGACCCCTGGGCTTCCTGGCATAGTATGGTCTGAGACATAACCTGGTGTTGGTCCGTGGGACCCCTCCCATTGGCATAAGGTGAGTCTGAGTCGGTTTTCGAAATGCCTTATTGTCAAAACCTCAAGGTCACTAGACGTCGCTGTTCTGCACGTGCTGGGTGACCCGGGTTAGTAACGTCATGTGGGTAAAGTATACCCCCTTTGCAGAGGTTAACAAACTGTTCGAACAGTCATGCCCACGGTCATGGGTGAATGTGAGGTGATTCCTTAGCGTAGTTTTACTTGACTACTGCTTTGTGAACTGCTGTTGGTGTAAGCGAATCTTTTCAAGTGCTTGTCTTGTGGCTGTCGGGAACAACCGGACTTGGAAAGTACTTGTATCTATTGGTAGGGAGCCACTCAAGCAGATGAAAGCAATGAATACATTTCACAAGCTCCGGCCGGATGAGTTGCACTCTCTCATCCGCGCTGTTGAGAAGCACTCACTTAGTTGATCCTAAAATTTTTAAACTAAACTGAATGAGAAAATAACCAGCCTTCCTTTGAAGTTTGCATTAAACACTTAATTCAAATGGCTTGCTGAGTACTCTCGTACTCACCCTTGCTCTATATAAATACCCCCCAGTTCTCGAAGAAGAGGAGATGGATCCAACTGATGAGAAGTTTTTTCAAGAGCAAGCAGGCTTCGAGCTGTAGTAGAGTTTCGGCTTAGTACCCAAGTTATGCTTGTGGCTTTGGGCTAGTCTTCGCTTTCGTCTTTTTGTAATACAATTGCAAACTCGGGATATGTCCGTAGTTCCAACGATGGTTGTATTTCTACTCATAATAATGAGACTTTTGAGGCTGTGATATTCAATCTTCCTATTATACCAGCACTGTTTCCTGGGCTGGTACAGATGCATAGATTAATTTGGATTGCCTTACTCTGGTTCCCGCTCGAGGCTAGTTTGGGGTGTGACAGATTGCCATCGAACACTTGTTAGAGCCAAAAAAAATCTCTTTCTGGCCTAGTTCAATGGAACAGGAAGAGAGATATTTAAAAAAAATGAAGTGAAGAGATTCTAAACATATTACAACGCATTGGCGTCGATTAGAACATACAACTTTTTGCCCTATGTGGTCGCTCATCTCGCACGTGCCCATGGGTGGACCTCTTGATCTCCTATGGAGCCACCATACCTCTGTTTTTTTCCTCCCCCCTTTCTCCCCCTCCCAACTTCGATTCTAGTCGCCATCGTCCCTTAATCTCAGTCTCCGTTTCAGCTCTCCCACTTGGCAATTGCTTCCTCTCCCCTTTCCTTTTTGGCGAAGGCAACAACGAGCTCCGTGGCTGTCGTCTCTATTCTCCATCTGCAGCACATCCTCTCCACTCTTCGATGGTAGCGGCAACAAGCTTTTGAAATCCGTTCTTTCCTAATGGCGGGGTACACAATGAGCTCGGAGACGGAGGCACGAATCTAGGCAAGAGCCCGCTGACGCCCCTTCTCTCCCGGCTAGCAACAAGGAGACAGAGCATCGAGGGCTCGAAGTAGGTGGTGAGCTTTGATCGTGCCATGCGTTGACCTCAACGACAGCGGGGATCGAGCCATGAGCAGCACAGATCGAGGTGATGGGCGTGCGGATTGAGCATTGTGGTCGTCATCGCTCCAGGCATCCTCCGGCGTAGACCGGAGCTACTCTTCGATAGTGAACTTGCCAGATCAAGTCACTTTGTCCTCTGCCGTCGCTTAGGTTGACGCCATCATTCCTTCTTCTTTCTCCTCTCTCATGCCATTTCTTCCAAGGGGACCACACACGAGGGTAAAAGGAGTTGGGGGCGTGATCTCCCAACATGGGTGCATGCAAGCTGTTTCCTCACTTGCAAATGGAGCACCGGTGAACTTGCCAAGAGACCAGTGTCCTCACAAGGGCACAGTCCAATTGGGAGAGGAATCTCCAATGTAAACATCCGGAATCATAAGTCATATCACTACACTGTAAATGGCCTAAGTGATTCTGAGTTTGTCGCAAATAAAAGACCGTCCTAGCTCCTAAGTTTAACTATATTTTATAGAGAACGATAATTAAATCTACCACATCCAAAAAGAAAACTGAAGAATATTTTATAATGTATCTAATGATGTTCATTTGATGTCGTAAATATTATTTTTTTTCTATAAATTCAATTAAATATAGAATAGTTTGACTGGCTATGCATGCTGACCAGTCACTAGTGAACCAGTGAAGCTGAAAGCTACACAGTATAGCACAGCAACAAAAGGAACATCGAGCTACTAGCTCTCTAGTAATAGCTCTAGCTGCAGGAGCCGTTGACTGGTACGATCGGTTGAACAGGCACATCGACTAATCGTACGCCCATTTCAGTCCATTCGATGACCGCACCCACCCACGATCGAGATGAAATATATCATCGATCGAGCTCGACAACGACGCCCACTGCATGCTGCAATGCTGCAGTCGTCCGTCGTCGTTGCAATCATGCACGCAACACATACTCTACTACTACATCCCATTTTTCTTCTCGTCTCAGCTAAACAGCAGTGACTAGCAAAACCACACACTATTTACACATGCATGTGCAAGATTATTTGCAAGAGGAAGACCGGCCACCACTACGAGGAGGAGGTAGCCGATGGAGATAGTGGCGCCAATGATGCAGGGATTGGCTCGATCGGATTTGAGTGGAGGAATCAGGCAGGCAGCACTGCCACTGCAGCAGTTGATCAGCAAGAGAGAAGCTCATGCACAACAGAGAATCGAAGTGGACCAGTGGACTTGGCCAATATTTCCAAGAGCCCAATGCAACACCACTGTTAACGCATGCAGTTGTAACGCAGATCAGGAGACCTGGCAGCTTCCGTTACACGTGTCACCTGCGTGTTCTTTGCATGTGGGGGGTGTGGGCCCCACTTGGGGTGGTGCTGCGTGGGCCCCAGAGACGTCTCGCACTAGCTTGCGCTATGCTCGGCTTCGATGTCCTCTCCGCGGATGCAGCACCAGCAGAGCAGCTGCTCTGATCTGAATCTGCCAACTTCGGGAAATTCAGATCGCAATGCACTGTTTCTCAATGCATCGGGGACCTCTGCTAATTAACTTGCTTCTGATCAAGGTTACAAACTGATGGAGAAATGCATTAAGCAGTGCATGAACTTTAATTATGTTTGGTATAGGCCAGGAGTATGCAGATAATAAAGGGGCCCAGAAAGCTTTTTTCTTCTATTTCATGATGCTACTTGCTGCAAAATTCCAAGCATATCCAGCGCATCCTCCTCTGGCTAGCAAGCTAGTTCAGATGTTACATCCGTGGAACGGCTCTTTGTGGAAGCGTTTTTAGACTTTCTAGGGAAAGAGGACTAGAGGAGTGTTCTGTTTTCAGGGATCAGACAAAGGCAATAAGATTAGTAAGGATTGACAATAAGCGTACCTTTTGCCATTGTGTTCTTTGTTTTATCTTTTTTTTTTCTTGCGTTGGACAACGCATCCCTCTATCACTGAATATTCTTTCCTTGCACACAGATACACAGTCGTAGGTTTTTTTTAGAGTCGATCGGAAAGTCTCGTAATATAAAATTATCAGTGAATTAACTATGTTTCATACTCCTACCATTCGATATTATAAGGTGTTTTGGGTTTGGTAAATCAAACTTTTTTAAACTTGGATCAAATCGATTAATAAAATATAGCAATATCGATAACATCGAATTGGTTCAACTAAATTCGCCATTGGTTATATTTGGATAGTTTTTTTATTAAATACTATAAAACTATATCCAATGATGAATTTTACTAAACTCATTTGGTGTTGATGATGCTATTATGATTTTATTTTTGTAAAATTGGTCAACTTTTAAAATTTTGACTTAGAACAAACACAAAGTGTTTGTAATATGAAAATAGAGAAAGTAAGGTCGTTGCGTACGATTGATTATAAGACGTAACGGCTTATTAGCGAAAAAATAATTTATGAATAAATTTTGTATATATATATATATTTTCTTAACTACCTAAAATCTAATTACAATGTAAACAAAACTACGTTAAAAAAATATCAAAATCAAGTTTTAAAATTTAAATTGACATTGCCTGCCACAGGTCAACAAGAAGGACTTAAGCTTTTATTAAAAGTATAGCTTACTTCAACCTTTTAATTGGATATATTCTAGGATTTTGATTAGATGTGATATATTCTAGAATAATATGTTACAGGAGTATTATATATTATAATACGAAATTAGCAGTTCCTCTGGCTAGCTTGTAGCATTCTAGAACTACCTAGATACAGTTTGTTCGTCGGTTTGGCATCTATGCTAGTGTGAACGAACCAATCTCGTCGTGTTTTGTAACCACGCGGCCGACTAGCAGGCTAGCTAGTGCATGCGTGTGCGCCTGGCTGCATATATATATTTCATCATCTCGAATTACCGGTATTATCACTTGCTGCGTACTGGAGTACTATCGCGTCCTGCTGTTAATTATAATTGACGTCTCGTTAATCCGCAAGTTGCTGGCCACGAAAGGCCACACCTCGGATTATAAATACCCAGTTCATGGCACCACCACTACCACGCCACCACACTGAGTCTCACACAAACCCAAAAACCCAAAGCTTAGCTTAGCTAGCTCTTCCTTTCTTCCAGCTGCTTCGTCTTCTCTTCTCCTCTCGCCCTTCGACAACGCAGCATATATAGTTTAAGTTTGAGATAGGATTGGCGATAGATATGAGGCCGACTAGTAGTCGTTCTTCTTCGCCGGTGGCTGCTCTTGCCCTGCTTCTCCTCCTCGTCCTCTGCTTCTTCTCCCACTGCGCATCTGCTTCTCGTCCACTACCAGCAGCAGCAGCAGAGCTTGTGCTCCAGGATGGCGCCACCGGCAATGGCGACGAGGTCTCGGAGGTGAGGACGAATTGAACACACAACTATATATCTTCAAGAATTGAAGAAGCAACTAGTGGTAGCTTGCTAAGCTTGATGTGTTTTTGTCTGTCTTGTCCTTGGTCAGTTGATGGGAGCAGCTGAGGAGGCAGCAGCATGCGAGGAGGGGAACGAGGAGTGCGTGGAGAGGAGGATGCTCCGCGACGCGCACCTCGACTACATCTACACGCAGCGCAAGAACAAGCCTTGAGAGAATTAATTGGAGACTCCAAGTATTAGTACATGTTCCAAAGTCGATACAAGGAGCAATAACCTAGCTACATAAATCAATCTACTACCACCCTGCAGCCTGTTTTCACTGCATGCATATCATCCGTGTATTGGTCGATCTAGGATAATATTTTGCATGTGTACTCAAGTATAATTGTCGTCTCCGTTATGTACATGATTGTATCTCTTTCTCCAAAGTGTTATCGAACTCTGTTGATCACTGTTTGCTTATGTATGTGTAGCATCAGATAACAGATCGACCACTTAATTGTGGGTGCATGGTTTATACTATCTGACAAGTGTATGAACAGTGCTAATGGTGTAAGTTTTTGCTTAATTGTCTTGGACTTCTCATGGTGTTAAATGTTTGAACAAGCAGCACGTATTCCCTATATCTTCTTGGTAGCTGGTGCTTGGTACTACTACTACTTACCAGTGAAATGTTTCATAAAGAGAAGGTATAAATATAAACTTGCATTTGTTTTCTGCCGCATGTCTGTCTGCCTGCCTGCCTGTGACCTTTGTCTGCCTCTGAACAAATTTTATATTTCTCCAAGACCACACAACCTTCCTAGCTCTCTCACTGAAGAACAGCTACTACCAGTACTGCATTTGTTTTTTTTTTTCAAGACAACCAATGCGTTCGATCTGTCACCCTGTCTACAGTGCTAGATTATGGGCTTTATTTTTTTTAGTTGCAACAAATCTGTTCCCTAAGATTCGATACCATGATGATCCACATAGAGATGATAAAAAGTCAACACATTGCAGAGGCTACACCGGCTTTGATAAATCTGATCCTGACCATGAAAAGAGAGACACCGAAAGATGCTCCCTCACATGCCGTGCCAATGATTCACACACCATACCAGCAGTAAGTATAGTACTACCCCTTTGCAAACTGTTTGTATCAAATCAAATTAATCATAATCATACATTAGCTAGGTAATTAAGCTTTTTTTCTGACAGATGCTGTGCAGCTGTGATAGCTAGCTGAGAAAGATCTTGAGCCTTGAGTAGTGTTGATGCCGAATCCGTACCGCCGATGAGGATCCGGCGTACGGACACACGAAGGCTTGGGAGATCTGCTTAGCTCCAGTGCAGGTCCTAAAATTGATGAAGCGCGGACGTGCCAGTCAGTTTGATCCTGCCACTGACAAGATATGCAAAATAACAGAACGGAAGGTCTATCGGTCGATAGGGCAAAAACGTATCGGCCGATAGGCCGATAGCCAAAACAATCGATCGACCGATGATAACATGATGATATAGCAATGTGATATAGCATAATCCAAAAATAAACATTGATCTGAAGAATAAGGCACACATCGGCCAGAGGTTCGATGGCATAAACTCTCAACAGGCAGATAAACGATAAATACTCTGTTGTCATCGGCCAAATCCAATCTATATGTAAAACTCCTGGGCCGATGCAACGTCCAGATAACTCATCGGCTGAAACTCTGATGAAACCCTTATTGGCAGCCAACAAGCAGGCTAGAGATTACGGTTCTAATCACGACTTAGTAGGTCAAATCGAACTGATGCAGCACTAAGTATGAAAAGAAACGTAAGACCTAGACAATCAAGCCCTTGACTGATTTTCAGAGTGGTGGATACCTTAGCCAATCTAATCTAGCAAGGCGATTTAGTCGATACCGGCATAAACCCTAAAACGAATCTCGGCCGATATGATTAAATCGAGACGCCAAAACAGATTGACTAAGATATATGATAGTAGGTGCTTACGTTGACGAGATCAGAACGTCGAAGCCCTAGCCCCGACAGCGCAGGCAGCTATAACGAGACTTACCCCTCGCGGGAAGGGCATGAACTCGCCGGAGAAGACGAAAAGTAAAAGTTGACGATGCGCCGAAGTTGTATTGATCGTGAGATAATTTTACATGAACCTCGGGCTTACATATTTATACCCATAGGCTAACAAAAATCCTAACAGAATACGACTCAAACTTTCCTAAAGATAAAAAGGAAACAGATAAAGTCCGTATTGGACACTAACACACTTTCCTAAAGATAAAATAAAAACTAACAAACTCTTCCTAATTAATAGATACAAGCCGCATCCTCCTTGGATTCGATTTCTTTCGGATAATATCCTCCCAAACCGAATCTAACAAGAATCCGACTGCTGAAAATATGGATAACTCTTATCGGCCGCTTGTGGACCTCCGAAGCCGATACAGACTTTGAGGCCGATACACAAACTAGGCCGATGATGCCTTTGGGGTTTATCAAATTCTGACGTTAACAAGTAGTCAAACTGATCATAGTAGATACTGTCTAAACTAAACAGCAAGCTAGGTTAGAAGCTTAATTAATTACTACTGTAAACCCTAGCTAGCTACTCGATCGAGCTAATTAAGAAGAGGTGCATGTCATGCCCATATACTGAACAGATTAAGTATATATAGTGCACAGCCACTTCTATGATCTATCTCCTTCTTTTCAATGGTTTGTGCAGATCTAGTGGCCAATAGTGTGAACTCCATTATCTGCAGACTAAGTGATCAGTACTATGATCAGGTAAGTCTTAGCTGCATCATCAGTCTGTTAGCTGATGCTATTCTACTATAGACAATAGAGTATACCATCTTGAGTACAGTGTATTAGTGATCTCTTCCCTCCATTACTAGTGTTTCTATGATTCAAATTTTGTGCATAATATAAGTATTTTGAGAACACTGATTCTAATCCACGATAAAATGAGAAATTCAAGCATTTTGAATTAATTAGATATTTAGCCAAAGAAACCAAACAATTTAAAATTTGATTAATAAAATGGTTAAAAAAGATAATATTAATCTAATGCTAAATAAGTTAGAAATGTTTATATTCAGAAACGGAGGAGGGGAGTAGTGCGTTTGTCAGGTTGTCGCACTAGACGCATGCACGCATGCATGCGCGATCGATAGAAGAAACGGGCACGCTTTAGTTGCTTCTTTTCCCGGCAGATCGATATATCATATCATACTAGTGAATTAGTGATGACTGATATATATATATATGAGTGTGAAACAGAGAGGAAGCGGCGGCCACTGAACTCGCAATTGGAGGGGCCGAGCACTTTTGGCCTGCACTGCAACATAATCTATCTATCCATCAATTAATCAATCTATATATCCCCTCGTGCATCTTGGAGGGCAAGGTTGAAGGATATACTGATTGCATTTCTGACTTTGTATATATAGATCATGAATATTGAGATAAACTAAAGAGGAAGCTAGGTAGCTAGGTCAGCTTAGTTAATTAGCTTATCTTAGGTAGGATATATGTAGATAGGACAGATCGAGGATTATTCAACAAAGCTAGGCCAATGGATGTAGATCATAATTCCTAGGAGTACCATTTCTTAATACGTTTGATTATTTATTTTATCTGAAAAACTATGTAATCGTTACGACTTGGTTAATTGTTTTACTACATATTTGTATGAAATTTCTAATAAAACGTATGGTTAAACATTTGGTAAACAACTATTAAAACCAGAGGTATACTAGTATACTGTGTGCTGGATTAGCAAATAGTGGTCGGCATGTGTACATCCATGAACATATGTACGGCCGCCGCAAAGTACATGCAAAACTACATACGGCAGCTTGCTAATTAAATCCGGCCGGGAGAAGAAGACAAACTGTACATGTAGGCCAATATGGCACATTGTAGTTGGTGTTGGTCGGCCGGTAGCTATATTTGTGTAGGGTAGGATGGGAACTAATTAATACGCACGGTAACACGCGTGTTAGCTAGCTAAGCTAGGTTAGTTGCAGATGATAAAAATAGATTAATCTGGTGATTTGGTTGCCTGTTTGGTCCAGGTCGATCGATCTCTGTATGTCAAAGGCTTCAGATAATAATCAATCAGATAATGCTTGCAGGTCTTAATTAGCTATACGTAAGCTAGCTTGCTCTTTTCCGTTCTAGCTAGGTCGACGCTGTTTATCTTCTTTTTCTGTTGTCTTGGGATTACATACTCCGAATACGATATGGAGTATAACTAACTTTTTTTTTTCAACTAACTAACCTGATTGAGCCATGTCAAGTGGCAGTAGGCATGACGGGTAGTGTTCCAAAGAGACAAGTGGCATGCAGCTAGTCATCGTTACATGGAGTACTGTACTATACAATCGTCGACGTAGCACATCGATCACAATGATATGTGCTACTGTCTTCCAAGTATAATCATTTTGAGAGTTTCAGTAGAAATCTAGGTGGAGAAGAAACGATTATGATTAGTTGAGATAAAAAAATAAGTAAAAAAATACTTATATCATGATATAAATTTTAAATCCTAAAATAATTATATTTTAAAACAAAACAAACCAGTATCATATATGTATGCATGAGTGAGCATGACGTGACGATCGAACCAATGGTGATCTAGCTTTAAGCTAGAGGGGGGCTCATTGCCTTCTTTGTCCTTCAGTCCCCCCTACTTTTCTTCCTCTCAACTCATCTTCCTCTCCGATCTTTTCTTGTTCTCTATAGGGGTGTTTGGTTATCTGTATCGATCCTGGCTCACATCCGTGCGTGTAGTCGACCCATGTTTGGTTGCCTGCACTGCCTTCGGGCCTGGCTCCATGCATGCAAAATCGTCTCCCCGTCAGTCCCAAGGAAAACAGCCGAATCGAGCTTCGCTCATCATCCTGGTTGAGGAGCTCGTCATTCTGGTTGAGGGCGTGCAGGCGTGGGGATGAGGGCATACAACACGGGGACGCGTGGGTGCAAGAGGCGGCAGGGGGTCGTGCACCAACTCACCTCCCTCCCTCCATTTGCTCCTTCGACATCTCCCGAGTCCTCGTGGTCTCCATCGCTGTCGCCCATTGTCGTCGCCTTTTCGTCGTCGCACGGCTGTCGTCGTTGTCGTCGTCCCCATCACGCATGACTGCCCGTCTTCATCGCCGTCGTTGCTCGCCCGATTGAATCTGGCGGCCACATGCTCACCACCGCCGCCAGATCTGGCCAAACGAGCACCACCGCTCCTTCGTCACACTGCCACCGTTGCTCCTTCACCGTCCGCTTCGCTCCTTTTTTTTTTCAATTTTTTCGGATTTGTCGCCAACCGTCGTCCCCTCTTCTAGCCTCCAGGATGCAGGATCCGATGGCCACGAGCTCATCGTTGTCAGATCCTGCAGCCTTGAGTTCGCGACCGTGGGGTCTGGCAGTTCCGGCGGTGATGAGTGGCGGTGAACGGCAGACGAGCGATAGGAGAGCATGAGACGAGAGAGGACGAAAACGAAGCCCGTTCCCCTTTTTCCTTTTTTTTCGACTGAGATATCAGCACCCATTCCCCTTTTCCTTTTTCTTTTTTTTCCAGCCGAGAAATCAGCACACTGTTAATATAGGACAGATACTCTACATCGATCATATTTGTGTTAATTTCTTATTTTCTCACGATTTTGAACACTAATATTGTCCTGATCAATTGTGTACATCTAGCTAAGTGAAATTTATTTGAAGGCAACATGATGCAAAGTGCAATATACTCAAAATATTTCATATAATATTTGAAAAGCAAAATTTTCATATAGCATTAGAGAGGTAACTTCACTCAACTAAATGAAGAGGTAACTACACCCAAATCCATACAACCAATCAAAAAAAATATTTTTCAAACCGTATCTTTCATACAAGCAACCAAACAAAATCTCATACTAACTGAGTTAAACCAATATAACAAACCAAACAACTGCATGTGTATCTCCTTATCAGGGCCAAACTCAGCCTGGATAGGGGAAATGAGCCATGCTAAAAGACTACAAGCAACTAAACACACTCTATGATTATTCAGCGTGATAGGGAGGATTCGAGCCCCTCATCACTCACTCTGATCCATCCCTGAATGAACTGACGAGGTATGTGCAACATTAGATGTTGTGTAAGCATTGATCTCTCCCGCCGCTGTACACCAGCTATATATTATCTGTACGTATATTACTCTAGCTGCAGAGTGCACATATAAGATTATAAGAGCATGATTAATGCAAGCTCCTCTTTCATGTGGTCTCAAGTACCACATAGGATAAGACTACTGCTGGGAATACCACCCATATAATATATGGAATTAAGCTTCAAATGGATCTCACGCAATGTTTTTATTTAAGCTCCTCTATTGTTTATTTAAGTCCTTACAGAGTTCTGTAATTTATTTTGGTCTTAAATTTACATAGAAGTTCTCAAATGAGAAAATATCATCACAATGTCACCCTACCGTCCCCGCTGAACATACCCACCCCTTCTTGTTTGTTCCCGCGGCACGGCCTTGTCCTGTTGCCCACAGCATGGATGCGAGCCGTGTCTCTGCCAGGGTTTTACTTACCGGCGGTAACCGCGGTTACCGCCCGTACCATGGGGTACGGTTGCCCGTACCGCGCGGTACGGTTTGACGAAATTCGTTCGAATTCAAACATTAAAAAAAAAAGAAAAAAAAATCAAAAAAATGGTGACGGTAGTGCTTGATTTGTAGTATTTTATGGTGAAGAAATTTCTCGAAAAAGAGTAATATTTATTCAAATTTGGGAGCGAAACGGAGAATAAATTTGAAAATTAAAAAAAGAAAAAAATGAGCCGGTCCGATACTGGGCATGTCAATTGATTTTATGTTATAAATTGTTTAATTGATTTCAAGTTATGAATTGAACATATTACCTTAATTGGAAAAAAAGAATATTATGTTATAAATTGTTCAATTAATTTGAAATCCGTAATATAGCAAAGATCATGCCAAAATTTTTTATTGTATATCCACAAGTATTGTTCAATTGATTTCAAGTCCGTAATATAGAAAAGATCATGCCAAAATTTTTTATTGTATACCCACAAGTATCCTATATATTTTAATTATTATCCCAAAATTCTACACATTTTTAAGTGTTTTTCTAATTTTTTTATTTTTTTTTCATTTTGTTCTTCTTTTGCTCTAACTTTGCGTGGTTACCGCGCCATACCGCACGGTAACCACGGTTCATACCACGGTTTCTCCGAATTTTTGAATTCAAATTTTCAAATACGAATTTGTCATGGTTTTTGGCGGTTACCGCGACCGTCGGGTGACGGTAACCGGGCCTCCGGCGGTAAGGTGAACCTGGTCTCTGCTCCTTTGTGTCCTCGGCCTGATGACGGACTGACGAGGCGGTCGCACCTTCTGCAGAGTCCGAAAACCTCTACAGTGATTCGACAGAGGCCGAGCTGGACCTGTAGATCCGACTTGGCGAGACGAGGAGACTGGCCATGACCCCGCACTATGTATGTATGGCCTCATGTTACGGCCATACATAGTACTATACAGTACTATGTATACTATGAGAGATCTGTCGTCTCTATAGTACTATACAGTACAGTGCTCGTGTGCATGATGACGTACATACGGCCTCATGTTGCATGGTTGCCTGAATATCAGGCTTTACTGCAGCTTGGGATAAACTAATCGATTTTCAAATCTTTGCATGCGATGGCTGGCACTGACTACTCTGTATTTCTGCAGCCAGCAATACAACATTACAACTAGCACGAGCAGGCTCAGCTGCTTAATTAGACAGCAAATGCGGAAATGGTCGATCACATTTCTATGGAAACGATTCTTAGTCGGAATTAATTAAGCATGTTTACCAATGTATAATTATTTAGTGACAATTGTAATATAATGCTAAAAAGATTCAAATTTTAATTGTAGCTAGAATTGAAAACGGATACACATTTTCATGATCGTTTCCATTCCCTAACTGATAGGCAGCCTCAGGAGGGTTTCAGGCTTCTGATTGGGCCCAACAAGAAACCGGGCCCATATGTGGGCTGGCTAGAAATAGCCCACTACGTAACGGCTGCTCTCTCTCTCCCTGGCGCGCGCGCGCGCGCAAACGAACCCGAATCGGACACCGCAATCGGATTCAATGATTGATCATGTCTCCGATTTCCGAAATGAATTCGTACTTGAAGCCTCCTTCTTATACATACATCCACATCCACATCCACATCGATCGATCGATCATAACCTGGCTGCTAGCTGCTGCTTGTTTTGATTGTTCGTTGTTGCATTGCATGATTGCATCAATCCATCAATCCATGGAGATCGACGATGATGTCATCACGGCGGCGCTCACCGACGGCGGCGACGACAACGACGGAGGCCACGGCCAGAATGATGACGAGGACGCGATGATGGCGCCGCCGCCGTCGACCGATGATGAGGACGACGACGATGGATCGTCATTGGATCATGTCGCCCAGGTTGTGTGGTACCTTGTCCTGAACGGCATCATCAGTGGCGAGACGGCTTTGCAGATACTCCAAATTGCAACCATGCCGCTCGACCTCGACCTCGACGGCGGCGGCTTCGGGGGAGTCCCAGCGTCCGCCGCCGCGGTGGCCGGCCTTGAGAAACAGGTGTTTGATCAGTTTGATCACCATGACGACGAGGAGGCGACGAAGGATAGTGCTGCAGGCTGCGTCATCTGCATGGAGGAGTTCGTCGCCGGCGACGAGGTGTGCGCGATGCCGTGCTCCGGGAACCATAGCTTCCACCGCCATTGCATCACCGAGTGGTTAGGGCGCAGTAACGTGTGCCCGCTCTGCCGCCATGCACTGCCAGCAGAGGGGCAGGACGAGGGCATTGTCGTCTCTTCACCATCATGATGCTAATATGCCCGAGGTCGATTTCGTAAAAATCAACTTTTTATGAAACTAAGGAAGCACAAATTTGTACTGTAAAGTATTGTGTACACATGAAGCAAAGTTATGCACTGTGCACAGGAAATCATCAAGAGCAGAAGCCAGTAAATCTTCAAGACCAGAGCTAAACTAGCTTGTGTATCTTGTACCGTTAAATTTTTTATTAAATTCTGAGAGGATCTAATATAAATTTAGAAAACAAGTCTAGGGCTAAAGCTCTAGCTGTTTCATACTTGTCTTCGCCCCGGCCTTATACAAATTGAAGAGCATTACAATTCATAATTATTGGGATTCTTATACATATTACAAAAAGAGTAGTGATGATGGTGAGTAGTAAATTTGCCACCACCCTTATCACCAACTTCAACTTTTTTGGAAAAAAAAAGATTATTTGGGACCAGAGAGACATCATGTCAATCACCCTCACCAACTCCTTATCTTTTCTTTTATAAAAAAAATAACAGTGTGGGATTAAATGGTTGTTGACGCGAAATTTGTCGCACACACGAAGGCCTGAGAGATTTGCTTAACTCCAGTGTAGGCTCTAAATTTTGGGTTTAGAGTGTGTCTGTCGGCCCCTGATTTTATAGCACAGGAAACCATATGTGTTTACAAATACCAACTCCCTGGATCGGTAGGTTGGTATACACACATTACAACTCTGGTACACATAGTCTGCACCGCATAGTCTTACAATACCAAGTATTACATGGGAACCCGAGTAGGTTCTAATAGGCCGTGTCTGACCGGATACAATACCAAATAACATAGGATAGCGGAAGCGAGGCTGCGGCGGTCCAGGGACATTTTCAAGCTTGCTTGGTAGCTATTGTTATATGAAAATTCCGCATAGGGCAGACATTTTTCCCAGTCCGTTGTGAAATCCATAACACAAGCGCGCAACATATCCTCTAGAACTTGGTTGGTTCTCTCCGTCTGGCCGTCGGTTTGGGGGTGGTAGGCTGTGCTAAAGGCAAGGTGACTGCCTAGTGCTTCATGGAACCGATCCCAAAAGTGAGAGGTAAACTGCGCGCCTCGGTCTGAGATAATCCGCTTTGGGACACCATGGAGGCATACTATTTTTGCTATAAACAACTCGGCTAGTCGAGCCGCGCTGTAGGTCGTCCTAACTGGTATAAAACGGGCTACTTTCGTCAGGCGGTCTATGATTACCCAGATGGAATCACAACCTGAAGCGGTCTTGGGTAGCCCCACTATGAAATCCATACCAATTTCGTCAAACTTCCATTCCGGAATTTTTAATGGTTGCAACAACCCAGCCGGGCGCTGGTGTTCGGCCTTAGACCCTTTGGCAGATGTCGCATACGGCGACGTATTCCGCAACGTCCCGTTTCATTCCGGGCCACCAATATTCTTGCTTTATATCTTGGTACATTTTTGTGCTTCCGGGGTGGATGGAGTAGGCCGAATCGTGGGCTTCCGTGAGGATAGTCTTTCGAAAATTCTTTCCGGCGGGCACGAACAACCGATGTTTATACCAAAGGATTCCTTGCTCATCCAACCTGAATTCTTTGGCCTTTCCTCCCTTCATCTGATCCCTTAATCTTTTCTACCTCCTTGCTTTGATTTTGGCTGTCTTTGATTTGGGCCGGGAGTTGTGGCTGAAGCTCTAGGTTTGCCACACTCCCTTGCTTCACCATGGTTAGGTTGAGGCGGGCGAACTCAGCTTCCAAGGTGGGCGGTAGGTCTTGGGCCCTTAGCATGTTACATGCGGGTTTCCTGCTTAAGGCATCAGCTACCACATTAGCCTTGCCTGGATGGTAGTGGATGTCCAAGTCATAATCCTTAATTAACTCTAGCCATCTTCTTTGGCGTAGGTTGAGGTCAGCCTGAGTAAAGATGTACTTTAGGCTTTTGTGATCAGTGAAGATATTACAGCGGTTACCGATCAGATAGTGCCTCCAAATTTTTAGGGCATGAACTACGGATGCTAGCTCCAAATCGTGGGTTGGGTAGTTCTCTTCATGAGGTCTTAATTGGCGTGATGCATAGGCGACTACCTTGTTGTCCTGCATTAATACACCTCCCAATCCGTGACGAGAAGCATCACAGTAAACTTCGAAATCTTTCCCGATGTCGGGCAAGACAAGGATGGGGNCTGGATCGGTAGGTTGGTATACACACATTACAACTCTGGTACACATAGTCTGCATCGCAAAGTCTTACAATACCAAATATTACATGGGAACCCGAGTAGGTTTTAATAGGCCGTGTCTGACCGGATACAATACCAAATAACATAGGATAGCGGAAGCGAGGCTGCGGCGGTCCATCTATACTCCACAGGCATCAACTGGGGATTAGTCCCTATGGTTCCTCCGTACCATCCCCCTCCTCGGGGATCAGTTCGACTGGCATGTCCTCATCATCAAGAGCTAAAAGGGTAGAAATATGCAAGGGTGAGTACCAACCGTACTCAGCAAGTCACCACTATAGAAATGCAACAAATGCATATAGGGATCCAAGGCAGGTTTTGGTTTATTTGCGTAAAGCCAGTTTTCGCAAGTTATTCCACAAGCCTATGGCCTAGCAATTTTAACCATGAAAAGAATTGCCGCTATGTAAAGGTTGTCATTAATTAGAAGTTTCTTCATCACAATCTAACCTTCCCACGCATGGGGTAAGGTCACCCATGTTGTATTTATCCCAACTTCATCTAAACAATTTAAAAACATGTGAGTCTAGTCAAGAGTAATACAAGTCCCGGCGCTCATTAACCGCGAGCACGGCGTAGTTCTCTTCATGAGGTCTTAATTGGCGTGATGCATAGGCGACTACCTTGTTGTCCTGCATCAGTACACCTCCCAATCCGTGACGAGAAGCATCACAGTAAACTTCGAAATCTTTCCTGATGTCGGGCAAGACAAGGATGGGGGCTGAAGTTAATTTGGCTTTTAGCTGGTCGAAGCTACTTTGGCATTTTTCGGTCCAATCATACTTTTTCTCCTTTTTGAGCAGTTGCGTCATAGGGCGGGCGATTTGAGAAAATCCTTCGATGAATCTGCGGTAATACCCAGCTAGGCCAAGGAAGCTCCGTACCTCGGTTACACTTCGAGGTGCTGGCCACTTAGTAACTGCGTCCACTTTGGTTGAGTCTACCGCTACTCCTCCGGATGAAATTACGTGGCCTAGAAAACTCA
The DNA here is from genome assembly GCA_008326285.1 of Oryza officinalis. NCBI lineage: Eukaryota > Viridiplantae > Streptophyta > Magnoliopsida > Poales > Poaceae > Oryza > Oryza officinalis. The sequence goes on along the minus strand of BDMV01000012.1, from coordinate 5,922,834 downwards.
CCTCCCTAAGCCAAAACTCGCACTTACTGTACTTGGCATACAGTCGGTGCTCCCTTAATTTTTCCAACACTATTCGTAGGTGGGTCGCGTGTTCTTCCTCGGTTTTGGAGTAGATTAGTATATCATCTATGAACACTACGACGAACTTGTCAAGGTATTCCATGAATACTTTATTCACAAGGTTCATGAAATAAGCGGGGGCGTTGGTCAGTCCAAACGCCATGACCAAGAACTCATAGAGCCCATAGCGAGTGGAGAAGGCGGTTTTGGGTACATCTTCCAGGCGTACTTTAAGTTGGTGATAGCCGGAACGGAGGTCGATTTTTGAGAATACACTTGCCCCTTGAAGTTGGTCGAATAGGTCATCGATTCTAGGGAGGGGGTATTTATTTTTGACCGTGACTTCGTTCAGCGAGCGATAGTCCACACACATCCTTTGGCTACCATCTTTCTTTTTAACGAATAGCACCGGGGCTCCCCATGGAGAAGAACTAGGGCGGATAAATCCCTTGTCTTGGAGTTCTTGAATTTGTTTCTTAAGTTCTTCTAAATCGTTGGCAGGCATCCTATAGGGTCGCTTGGCTATTGGTGCAGTACCGGGCATTAAGTTTATGACGAATTCTATATCTCTGTCAGGGGGCATTCCCGGCAGTTCCTCTGGAAAAACGTCTTGGTATTCCCGAACCACGGGGGTTTCTTCCAAGGTAAGGGAGGCTAGGATAGTCTTTTGGTCTCCAGACACCGGTTTGAGGGGTCCGATCTCAATTCTTACAGGGTTGGCTCCTTGGGTGGCTAGTGAGATGATTCTTCGGGCACAGTCAAGGGTTCCTCGGTATTTGGATAGCCAATCCATGCCCAAAATAATGTCAAGGTGCTGAGAGGGGAGGACTATTAAAGTGGTAGGAATCACCGTCCCTTGCAAAAGGAGCGGCACATTTTTGCAAACCCGGGTTACCATCAAATCCCTCCCTGGTGAGTGTATGACCATAGGTTTATTTAACTCAGAAAGCCTAAGTTGCTGACTTCGAACGACTTTTGGAGAGATGAAAGAATGAGATGCACCAGAGTCAAACAGAACCAAAACCGGGACAGAGTTTATAGAAAACGTACCGAGAAGAACGCCCTGATCTTCCTGGGCCTCCTCCGCGTGCACGTGGTTCACGCGGCCATGAGCAACAGATGACGCAGACTGGGCCCGAACTGGGGCCTGCGGGGCTGCCCGGGGCGCAGAGGGTGTAAAAGTACCGCGGGCGGGGGCGAGATTGGTCTGGAATTTGGAGGGAATTTTTCTGGGCAGGGGGCATTCTCTGGAGAAGTGGCCTGCTCCACCACAGTTGAAGCAGTTCATGTTTGTGGTGCCAGAGCCAGGGATGGTGGAGGTAGGAGTGTGGAGTATTGCAGCGGGGCGGACGGTGGGTGGGGTGGGGGTGGATGCGGGGCGAAAAGAGCCAGAGTATACTGGCCTCCATACTTGTCCGACATTAGTTTTGAACCTTTGCCCTTGCTGCTGCTGCTTGCTCTTGAGGGCTGCGAACTTGCGCTTCCGGTTGGCATTCACTATCTTGTTATCAGCTTCTTTTCGGAGCGCCTTGTTGATCAGTCCTTGGAAAGTGTCATGGTCTTGCGTAATCAGCTGACTACGCAGTTCGTCGTTCATTCCGTTCAGGAATTTATCGACCCTTTCGTCTTCGTCTGGGAGATCCTGTGGTGCATAGCGGGCCAGTTGTATGAACTTGTTGAGGTAGTCCTGCACGCTCAGATCCCCCTGGGTCAAGGCCCTAAACTCGTCTCTTTTTAGTTTAACAAGGGCCGCCGGAATGTACGCCCCTCGGAAGGCTTTAGTGAATTCTTTCCAGTCTGGCTCGTCCGTGTCCGCTGTGCGAGATTTCTTGTAAGTCTCCCACCAATCACTAGCTGTTCCTTCAAGCAGGCTAGTGGCGTATCGGACCTTATCTTCTTCGTCGGCTCGCACTAGTTCCAACTTCTTTACCACAGTGCACAGCCAGTCTTCCGCTTCTAGTGGTTCTGCGGCCTCCGAGAAAGTTGGTGGCCTGGTCCTTATGAACTCTCCATAGCTGGGTGCCTACCGCCTGGCCCCAGCCGTTGCTCCGGCGGACCCGGATTGGGCCGTATGGTTCCCAGACCCTCCATTGTTGAGCATGTCGAGCATGCCTCGCATTAGTACGTTCTGAGTCGCCATCAACTCAGCGATGCTGGGGGGTGGCGGTGGTGGCGGCGTCGCATCGCGCGTACGGGCTGATCCGGAGCCCGGTCTCGCAGTCCTTGGGTTCACCATCTGAGAGCAGGGTGGCATAGGCAGTGTTAGCGTAAGGGGGTAGGGTTGTTTATGGTATAGCAGCTCTAATGTTGTTCAGGTTGTGTTATCCGTTGTGAGACAAACACTCCCATAATCGTAGCGTAACTCATAATAATATAATCAGATGCACTGGTGCAAAGCCTAAGTACATCCTACTTCCCTTGTTAGAGTAAGGGAAGGAGGTACAACTACATACATGACGATGCAAAATAGGAAGGTGCGACCTCTTCTGCTCAAACGCAGGTTAGAGGGGTACAATACAGTAATGAACACCTCAGCGTCTACTGAGTCTAAGTAGTGGTGGGTGGGAACAGGCTCGCTGTCCAGAGGACCACCAAAGCGAGTCTAGTTCCTGGCGCGCAACGGTTCCTGCCTAAGGCAGAACCCACTCCACGCGCGGGTCCAAGGCCGGGTCGCGGCTAGCCTCGTCACCCACGCGGCGAGGAGAGCGGCTACGGCTGCGACTGCGAGGGGCAGTCTCGTCAAACTCGCGGTCGCCGTCGTAGCCCGAGGTGGTGCCACGGAGGAGGCGGCTACGGCGGCGTCTCCCGAACGTGGCCTGGTCACCGCAGCTCCGGCGTCCCCTGCGTGCTGCTGGGTCAGAGGTGGCATCGACAAAGGGCTCGTTGATCTCCACGACCCTCTCCTCTGGGTCCTCCTCGACGGGTATGACGGACCTGATGACGTCGTTGAGGGTGCCGCTGGCTAGTGCGGTGAGAGCTGCAGTAGTCGGTGCCGCCGAGAAAGCACGCAGCACTGGTGGCGGGGGTGGCGCCACACCGATCACCACATCGTCCTGGGTAGCTGTCGTGATGGGGGCGGTGGTGGTAGTGGTGGCGACGAGAAGTGCCGTGCCGGAAGCAGGGGTGAGTCCCACCCCCTGAGCAGGAGTCGAGGAGCGGGTAGCGGGGCTCCCAGTAGTCGACGCTGCGGCCACCGAAGCACGGAGTGCGGCCAGGTACTGTGTGAATGTCGGTGCAGCCGTGCGGGAGCGGGTGGCAGTGACTTGGCCGGCCCCTGCGGCTGGTGTAGACCGTGGGCTGAAGGTGGTGGCGAAGCCAACGCTGACGGAGCTGGTCGTCGGTGGAGCCGGTGCTGAGTGGATTGGTGCGGTCTGCTGGCGGAGTGTGGTGAGCGCATGCTCCAGCTCAGAAATTTTGTGCTCCTGGCTGTCGCACCGCTCACCAAGCAGCTCGTACCTCTCCCGGAGGTTCGAGATGACGGAGTCAGCCTCGCGAAGCAGGTAGCGGAGGTGGTCAACCTCAGCGAGGTTCTCTCCGTACCAACTAACCAGGAAGAAGCGTTGGTTTCGAAGCTGCTGAAGGGCGTACTGGCCGTGGAAGGTGAAGTCCATCTACAAAAATTAAGCACAGAGTCAATAAAAATTTTTACTAAATCGCGTGCAGCGGGGTAGAGTTTTGCAATTAATATTGTTTTGGTACGTGGGGTGCACTTATGTGAGGCTAAACCAAAACGTAGTCTCGGATGGTGGGTGCCAAGGGGTCTAATCCTACAGTCGCAGGCTCTGATACCAGGTTTGTCGGCCCCTGATTTTATAGCACAGGAAACCATATGTGTTTACAAATACCAACTCCTTGGATCGGTAGGTTGATATACACACATTACAACTCTGGTACACATAGTCTGCACCGCATAGTCTTACAATACCAAGTATTACATGGGAACCCGAGTAGGTTCTAATAGGCCGTGTCTGATCGGATACAATACCAAATAACATAGGATAGCGGAAGCGAGGCTGCGGCGGTCCATCTATACTCCACAGGCATCAACTGGGGATTAGTCCCTATGGTTCCTCCGTACCATCCCCCTCCTCGGGGATCAGTTCGACTGGCATGTCCTCATCATCAAGAGCTAAAAGGGTAGAAATATGCAAGGGTGAGTACCAACCGTACTCAGCAAGTCACCACTATAGAAATGCAACCAATGCATATAGGGATCCAAGGCAGGTTTTGGTTTATTTGCGTAAAGCCAGTTTTCGCAAGTTATTTTACAAGCCTATGGCCTAGCAGTTTTAACCATGAAAAGAATTACCACTATGTAAGGGTTGTCATTAATTAGAAGTTCCTTCATCACAATGTAACCTTCCCACGCATGGGGCAAGGTCACCCGTGTTNATGTGTTGTAGGACTGTGTCTTGTGGGTACAGTTGTACATCTCTGATCAGAGTAAAACTATTCGAATAGCCGTGCCCGCGGTTATGGGCGATCAACCAGATTCACCGTGATTAGTTGAACTCTTAAATAATTTGACTTAATGGAAACGGTTTAGTTCAGGTGGATGGTTGGGCCTGTCGCAACGTGGTGTAGCGTTGGACAGTGATGGTTTAATTATGACTAATTAATTCAACTGTTTTACTGTTTTCAACTATTGTTTTTAAATGCGTATTTTATGCAAAATAACCATTGCAGCTCTCCTTTGTTATTACTTGCATCATTATTTTCCTTTCCGGTATGACTTGTTGAGTACAGTGGGTAGTACTCAGTCTTGCTTTATTTTTCCCCACACCAGAGTTGGAGGTTGTTTCAGAGGAAGATTTTTCAGAAGAGTAGGCTTGTTGCTACCGTCGAGGAATGCCTGTGGTTTGGAGTCGCTACGTTGCGAGTGTTTAGTTTATTAGATTAGTTGTTTCCTTTTTCCGCTGCAGTTTTGTAAGAGATTTTTATTGTTTTGTAAGACGTGGATCTGTATGGCAACTTTGTCATTTGTGTACCTTGGCTGGTCCTGGACAAGGATTTTAATACACAATTTGCTTTGGAAATTCTGGTAGGGAATTTCTGGGCGTGACATCCACCCGATCTCTATCAATCACTCCCATCGAGTGATCAGTATAACCACGTCCACATATCCCACATATGGAGTGTATAACGTCTATGTAAGCAGGGCTAAGCAGTGAGTAAATAATCACGCGTAAAGTTATATACTCAGGTCACAAAGGTATGTAAATACATAAGGATAAACAATATCAAAGGTAAGGCTTTAAGCAAATGTAGGTACGCGTTTTATAATTAGCATGCAATTTTATTTGCAATCAACACATTTATAAAAATAGGATCAACATGTTCGAGGAAGGGGGCGTAGTGACTTGCCTTGCTCACTTGAGGGTTCGTTATCAATTGGCTCAGTTTCCTCCTCGCAGATGTACCCTGTCCGGTAGAATAATAACGTCACGAACTACTCGCTAACACAAAAAGAGCCAAAAATTCCAAAAAGGAAAATAACCAAACCAGTGCCATTGCGTAGATCTTGATTTTTTTGAAAGATTTTGACGGGAGTTTCATTCAAATTCGACTTAAAACGAGGGAGATACGGATTTGAAGGATTAATGGATTTTCTGAAATACGGAAATGGATTTATTAATTTGGAAAGGGATATTCTTGGGAATATTCTTTGGCTGAGAGGCTCAGCGAGAGTCATGTTGGACTTTTATTTTGGGAGAGCTTTGGCCTTAGCCCAAAGGTGATGTAGGTCGGTTCGGGGGGTAATACAGACTTCGAGAGGAGAGTTGGGTGAGTAGGGGGGTATAAATTAGACTTCGTCAAGGAGGGAGGCTGTTGGTGGGCTTCGGCCCGAGGACTAAGAGGGATGAGATATGGACTTGTGGAGAGATTATTAGGCCGGTTGGCCCAATGAAGTAGAGGGAGTATTCGTAGACTTTTTTCTAAAAGTCTTCGGCCCGACATAGAAGAGGGAGGTATTGTAGACTTTTTAAAAGTCTTCGGTCAAGGCCCGCGGGAGAGAGTCAAGACAGTGGGGCCCACCGGCGGGTCCCACTTCCTTTTCTTTTCTTCTTCTCTCTCCTTCTTATCTCCTTCTTCTCTCTCTCTCTCTCTTTCTTGCTTCTTCTGCTGCTCACTCTGGCCGGGAGAGACACCGACGGGGAAGGAGGCGGCCGGCCGGCGGAGGGGCGGCTGAGCGTGCGGCGCGTGCGGGCGGCAAGGCGGCGGCGCGGCGCGCAGGCAGCGGCGGCGCGGCACAGCGCGTTGCGCGGCCGGGGAGGCGGTGCGGTACGGCGGCGTCGGCCGAGTGGAGGCTGGGACGGTTTGCGGGTGTCGGCATTTGGCTTGGAGGCTGAGGAGGACGAAGATGGGGCAGTGGCTTTTATAGCCGTCGCGGCCGGCGGACGGCGACAAGGACGGCTCGGGTGGCTGGATGCATACATGCATGCGCATACCTGCAGTTAGCTAGCTGCTTGCATGCATGCATGCACACGTTCGGCCCGCTAGCTATATGGCGCATGCACGGCCGGCTGTGATGCGGCGATCGCTGCGAAGGGCGGTCGCGCAAGGAATGGTTACGGTGTTACGTCTCACGACGCCACCGTGCCGCGGTAACGACGGTAGACGAGAAATGCGGTAAGGAAACGAAAGCAAGAGGAAGAGCAGGAGGGGAGCTCACCTTGCGGCAGCCGGGTAGCGGCGTACCGGCCGACGGTCCTCGCACGAACTACGGTCGTCGAGGTACTGCCTGGGGCCGATCGACCCGCGGATCGTCCTCGCCCACCACGTGTTCGCTCGGCAACAAACGAACACACAGCGTTAAGGAATAAATGTTAGCGGATTAGTGCAAGTTAGGTGTCAGGGGTTAGCGAGTTAGAAGTCAGCGGGTTAGTGAGTTAGGGATTAGCCGTTCGATAAGTCAGTCGTTCTCGGGTTCAAATGGCGGCGCGGCGGCCTATCCGTCCTCTTGCTCAACTGAGGCCCAGCCGGAGCCGGTCGCGGCGGAGCAAGCGGAGAGATGGCGGCGTGTGCGCGGAAGGGTGTGACTGAAGAGAAACAAAGCAAGGAGGAGGAGAAGAGAGGATGGAAAGGGACGGGTTGCGTATTCGGCTATGGTTGCCCTTATATAGGCTTCACCGCACGAGCTCGTCTTGAATGGCCATGAAGACAGGGACGGGGTAGTTGCAGCGGCCGCGCGAGTTGGCGCGTATGCTGCATCGACTATCGCCGTTCGGGAGACAAAGGCTGGCTCCTGTGCTGCCTGCCGTCGCCACCTACCGAAACGGAAGACGGCGACGGTAACACGGCGGGGGCCACCGTCATTTGATAGGAGCGTCGCCCGGTGTATGTGCATAGGCTGTTGCATGCATGCTAGCTTGGGCTCGGCTAGCTGCTTGCATGCAGGCATATGCATAGCTAGCTAGTTGCATGGTGCTTGCTCATGGCTGGCTTGCCTGCATGCATGCGCATGCACAACTGGCTTGCTGCATGGCTCGCGGCGGTGCGAGGTTGGGCAGGATGCGCATGGAATGGACGGCAAGCTCGCCGGTGAGACGGGAGTGGAAGGCGACAGCCGGTGATGTCGTAGCCGCCTCGTCGTAGCGGCGCGGCGTGCGGCAACGTCGTCGCCGAAAATAGTATGGGGGAAAATTAGACTTTTATCTTTTCCAACCTAATAGGAATGAAAGGGCTTGGGGAGGTAACATGGACTTTTTCCAGAAAAAGCCCAGCAACAAGAAGGCCACAGTAGAGGGAGCTTACGTGGACTTTTTGGAGTAAAACTAATTTTGGTTAGAGTGAAAATCTTGGGACAAAAACCAGAAGATCAGAGGAGTAGAAAAATTGGAAAATTTCAGTAAAAGTTTGGTACTGACATAAAACAAAGAAACTGTCGGCATGATGCAAAAATTTAAAAATAAAACAGAAATGATTTTTGATCGGTGTATTTTTATTTAGGAATTTCCTCAGGGTGTTACAGTGTCAGTTGATTTGATCCTGCAATCAATAAGATAAACAATTAAAAAGGTTAGATGTCGATGACCAATCAGCCACAGAGCCAATTAGAGATCGTATTGCCAAGCGATGCCCAAAAGAATCGGCTATCCTTGAAATAGTTGAAAGAATATTGTGCATTGACACGATTTGGATTGAATATAATTACAAATAACCTTTCTTTAATAAAATCAATCTTGATAGGTCGAACCAAATCAATGCAACATAAAATTGATAATACTAAAGTCCGTTACTGTATAATTATATGTTCCAAATAAGACGCCGATGAACAAGATAATGTAAACAGGGCCCAAAGTAACTATGATCGGCTCAAAGGTAAATGTCATATAATTGCTAATTCAATCTTTTTCTTTGAAACAAGCAACTCTGATAGATCAGACCTAAGACAGTATTAGTTGCTGGTGACTAAGATCAGATAAATTAACGATTATATGGATTTAAACAATAATCGATAAATTTACTTAGGCAAGCAGACAGATAATGTATCAGCTAGAGCTCCGATACAGTCTTATATGGAACTATCACATTTGGTTAAATTTATTAAACAAGTCACCTTCTTAGTAGACCGGACCTAACCGACGTAGTGCAAGATCGATAATGAGCTTAATAGATTTAAAGGAGTGATATATTCATAAAAGATTATAGATATAACGTATCTATTAAAGAAAGCAAGCAATCTTAGACTAAAACAATTTTATCAGATAAGATCAGCTGAAACCTCTATGGAACTCCTATCAGCAATTATAGACCAAGTTAGTTCTTACAATTTTAAACATAACTTAGTAGATCAAACCTAACTGATGCAGCACCAAGTTGTAACTAAATTTGATAGATCTAAACATGCCGATAACTACCGTTCAGAGTGGTAGATATATTGATCAATCTTAGATAATAAAATAGTTTGGATAGTATCGACTTATTCGAGATGAATCGATTGATAATAGCAAACAATGATATCAACTAGGATTAAACAATATATATGATAAATAACGCTTGCATTGGTTGGGACAGAGTATCGGACTCAACCGAGAAAGCACTAGCCCAACCGATACAAGCAAAATTGACGGAACTCACCGTGTCGTCGGAGATCAAACTCAATCGATGTAGCCCAACTTGAAAATAAGAACTCGTCGAAATAAACCTAGAAAACTAGGGTGGCGATACACCGAAAGTTCTATTATTGAACTGTCGTCCTTTACAAAGACCTTGGGTGTACATATTTATACCCATAGGTTATACCAAATCCAATCCTATTACAATCGGTTTAAACTGGGATTCTATCTCTAATTTAAGGAAGCTATTTACAAACTCCGACTCTTACACGACTCAAATCGGCTAACTATACCTTTCGAGTCTGATTCTAACACAACTCCATCGGTTTGGTATTATATTTAAAATAGAAATAAAAATATCCCTTCCTTATGTTGGAAGCTTGCCAAAAATTTGATAAAACTTGCCAACCGAATCTTCTAAAATTATGGCGTGAAATCCTCCTTTGACCCGGTCTTTGACTAACGAAAATTGCCAAATTTCGCAGTTAATACATGCCCCCCAATTCCGGAGTATGGGCGGTCATGCTTCGGAATTCCTTTATACGACCCATTTAGCCTTTTTGGCCCATTAGGTCATCGGCCCAATCAGCCCAACTTGACTACAACGGTCTTCAAGGCACCGTGCGGTATAAATACCCCGGTCTCCATTGTCATTATCACCATGGCAGCCATCTCTTCGTTCTCCATGCCGGTGAGATCAAACTCTTTCTCTCTCTTCTTCTCCGGTGACTTCACAAAACAAGCATCTTCAAAATCCAAACTTTGCCAGCATACGAAAAATGGCCACCACTATTGAGATCCCCGCGGTAAGAAGCCTCAAACCTTTCATTTTTCCTGATTTTTACCTCATTATATAGATTTGACATAGATTTTTCTTTATTTCATACCCAGTGTTCTTTGTGTTCTTCACTTTTTACTGTTCATTTCACTGTAGCATATGAGGATCCAAATAGCAATCCCCATGCTCGATCAACCTCCTTTCTACTTTCTGGGGCCGATGGGAGACAAGGATCCAATTAACTTTATCAAAGCCAAAACAAATAGGATCCCTTTCAAGCAATCTAGCCCTGCCATAAACGGACTGGCATCTTAGTTTTAGATCTTGGCCATCAAAACTACCAAGCTGGAGAAACTGGTATCGGCGGATGTTGCCTGCCAAGCAGCAATTTTGGTCTGAAATCGGTATAGCCCAATGCTTGGCCTTATCCCTAGCTGAGATGAAGAAAAATGAACCCCTCATATCATCGGCTAGCTACTTCTGGTCTGATACATTGAACGCCTTCCTCTTCAATCATGGGTCGATGACACCAACCCTAATGGACGTAATGATGCTATCTGGCTTGGATGTATCGTCATCAGTCAACTTTGTTGATCCAAGAATCAAGTGCACCCACAAGCTCGAAACCAAAGGTGCAGGAGGTTGGGTAGGATATATCGCCAGGCACGTCAAGACAAGGCCGATATCGGACCGAGAGCACGTAGCCTTCCTCAATCTGTGGCTCGAAAGATTTGTCTTCTGTGGGACAACAGTTTGGCTGACAACGAACTTGCAACACATCGCTCAAGCCCTTTAAGAAGAAAAAACCTTGCCTCTGGGAAAATACTTGCTAGGGGCCACTTACCAATTGTTACACCAGGTATCGGCTAAGCTACTTGCAGGCAACCCAGTTGGCCATATTGGCGGTCCTTGGTGGTTTGTTCAGTTATGGCTCAATCTCTACACAGTCAAAGTAGCAGAAAGATGCCGATGCCACTCGCCGTCGATGCATGTCTTTGGGAGAAGCAGAATCGGCTTACCCTGAAGGTGGGCTAATTCTAGACGATATCAAGTTTTGGTTTGAACAATTTTATAACGGATTTCCAAGAAAAGCCAGAACATGGTATGTTTATGAAGACGTCGACTCCTTTGAGCTCCCCACTGACTTCAACCCCAATCTTATTAACTCTGATGAGAAATCAAGAGAAGTCTTTGTATCGGCCATTTTCCCCTGCATACTTCCAACGGGGATTTCCACCAGGTACAACTCACAAATATCATACGAGTTTTATCATCCGATGGTCGCAGCTTGACAACTGGGTTTTGGCCAAGTCCTAATCGACTTATATTTCATTGATAAAATCCAAACTAGAGGTCCTGTGCCTAGTGCGCTCATCTTCAATTTCCTAATGTCGATTGAAGGACCTATCCTTGGTTCCCTTGACGATTTTGACAGCTACTCTTCAAGCTGTCAACCTTGGGACCGATGGTGGGATGAATGGAAGCAACACCTTTTCAATCTCCCATCAAGCAACTTTTTAACTCTCATTGACCCAGAACTTACAACTACCAACCTTGAGGTAATCTTCTTTATCATCTTTTTCATATCTTCATCTTCATATTTCTAACCCATTAACTTGCAAGACATTGACACCGATCCACCCACCGTCAACAACAACGGCCTACCGATTGAGTATGCATCGGCTTTAGCCCCATCCGTACTTGGCGCTGGTGCACCTCCTCCTTCATCTTTACTCCAGGGCAGAATCGGCGAACCAATCCCAAGCACAAGGGAAAACGAAAGAAGCTAGCCTCATGCAAAATAATCAAAAGGCGAAAGGCCAGCCCCCAAATCTTGGAAGATGAGCTCTCCGAAGTCGGTCCAGAGGTAGTAGCTGTTATGGATGAAGAAGTTGCAAATGAAGAGATTGACGCTGCTGCCGAAGATATCGCTAATGATGAACCTGTTACTGATGTTGATGATAATATTGATGCCACTGTCAATGCCACCGAAGATCAAGTAAGCGACATCAATGTTCATCTTGCGAAGTAGTAATTTTAGAAAATAAAGCCTCATAGGATTTGCAATCATTATCATTAGGAATCGTAGATTTTAATCTATAAATTTCAGCATTTAGAATCTCAATAGTGTGATCACTCTCATTAAGAAGATTAGAACATGTTTTAAGTTTCTCAGTAAATTTAAAAGCAGTACATTCTAATTGATCATAACTAAGTTTTTCTTCACTATCAGATTCATCATCATCAGAGTTAGCATTACGAGCAATAAAAACTAAATCAACAACATGCTTACCTTTGCCACTGCTCCCTTCTTCAGATTCTGATTCATCGCTCTCAAAAGCTTCTATGAGTTCTCAGATTAACCTCTGCCTGCGACTCTTCTTCTTCTACTTCTTGTTGTCCTTCTTGTCCACTTCTTCCTCCTTGATTGTCTTCTTGCGGTTAGGACAATTGAACTTGATGTGGTTTAACTCACCACACTCAAAACATCGAAAGCTCAAGAAAGCTTGTTAGTAGCAAAAACCAAGTCCTCCCCGAATTGCTTGAGTTGATCATCGAACATGGCATTAAGAGTGTTCAAAGCCGATGAAGAAGAAGCATCAATGGAAGAAACCGAAGAAGAAATCAAAGCACTAGATTTAGAATCAATCTTGCGGGAAAAAATATTCATCTCATGAGTTTTAAGCTTGATGTAAAGATAATCCAAAGTCATAGCAGACATTTTGACAGATACCTAAATTGAAGTCACTTTCATCTCCCAGATTGACATATTAAGACCGTTCAAAAAATATTGAGAAATCTTAGATTGAGTATAAGTTGCATTATAAAAGTCATCAACAGATCTAAGATTACTCAATATTTTATTAAAGCATGCAAGATAATCATGCAAAACCTCTCTAGATTTTATCTCAAATTTCATGTAATTCTTTTTCAAAACATCTTTGCGCAGTTCCTTGATATTAGAATTTCCTTGGTGGAAATCAGATAAAGCCTTCCAAATCTCATGCGCGGTTTCAAGATGAGAAACACGATCAAAATCCGAATGAGGAATTCCATTAAGCAAAATATTGTGAACTTTGCAATTGTTTTCAAAATCAGTCTTTAAAACAACAATATTTATAAGAAGAGGAATTTCATATGGATTTGCAACTTTTAGCCAAATATCATTACTCTCAGACATAATATAAGATTTCATCTTTTGACACCAATAGGGAAAATCAACTCCATCAAAAACATGCGGCTTGGTTGAAAACTTGTTAGCCATGGCAAAAACTCAAGATCGGCAAAGGTCAAAAACAGTAACTGTGGCTCTGATACCACTTGAAGGATCGAATACAAGAACCAAGCCAACCACAAGAGGGGGTGATTGGTTGGAATACCAAAAACCAGAAATTTTTAGCAGAAATAAAAGTTACCCTTGAATCGATGAAGTTGTCGGCGTAGCCGGTCGGACTGCAGGTTTTGCACTGGTCTGACCACACCTATGCCGCCGGTCTGACCGGTGTTGTCCGGCCGGTTGGACCGTCGCCTCCCTCTGCTGCCTTCTTACTGCTGTCGGTCTAACCAGTACCTTACCGCTAGTTGGACCGCCGCCACGCCGCCGGTTAGACCACCCGATGAACTCCGGTCAAACCGTTGGGATCATGAAAAACACATATCGACGAAAGTTTTGAAAGTAGATCAACTTTATTTCATCAATATGTGTTTACAAAGTGCATCTAAAGCACTCCTCTCTCAACTCTCGAACTAGGATTGAAACCTTGAAGTAAACCTATTGATGCAAAACACGGCGGCTTGGGAGATTTACTTCACTCTAGTGCAGGTCCAAATATTAGACAAACGGGTTCAGGGTGTGCCAGGGTTTGATCCTGCAACCAATAAGATATACAATAAAACAGTTAGATATACAATAGCCGATCGGCCGATAAGCCGATGACATATCGTATGGACCTAGCCGATGCGATCTGATCAAATCGGCTGTAAGGTAGAAGGTAAACAGAATAAAGCAAACCTTAATCATGCTCCATTGGCTGTGAATATATAGTCTATAGATAGAGATTATATACTAGCCGATGAAATCATAACTAGGTTAAAATAGATAATGTATCGGCTAATACTCCAATACAACCCTATACAAGAACATCAATCTAAATAAATATATCGAGATAAGCTTGATATATTTAACCAAAGTGAGATCCTTGTATAAGGGGCAGATATAACATGAAAAGTATGATTAAAAGAATTTAAACAAAGCTAGGCAATCATATCAGATAAGATTGGTTGAAACTTCAATGCTACCCCTATTACAAACAAGAGACATGCTAGAGATCATGATTCTAATTAGGACTAGGGCTGATGCAGCACAAAGTGTAAAAAGATGCAAAATATCTAGACAATCAAGCTTTTGCATGTTTTCAGGGTGGTAAATAACTTACGCCAATCTAGGCTAATAAACTGATTTAGCCGATACCGACAAAACCTTGTGCGAGGTTCGGCTGATACGGTTAAATTAGCCATCAACTTAGATTGGCTAAGTTATGTGGTAAGTTAACAAGCCATACCTCTAGCTGACAAACTCGAAACACGAACTCGTCGAAAAGTAAAAGAAAAATTGTGGCGATGCACCGAAAGTGTTGTATTGAACTGTTGTTTTTTTATATAGACCTCGAGTTTATATTTATACCCGTACATACAAACCTTGTCCTTACCGGACACTATTTACAACTTTCCTAAACAAACAAGTCCTAGGTGGACTCTTACCACAATATCATAAAAAGAAAACTAATTCTTATTCCTAATTAATAGATACAATTGCCTTATCCGGACTCATTTCCTAGTTAGCAATATTTTCAAGTTCTTCTCCGAAATCAACATGAACACAGACTACCCATATCGGCTGCCAAGTCCGATTCAGAACGCCCGTATCGGCTACCGAGTCTGATCCCAGCCGATACAGCCTTAGCCGATGAACTGTCTGTTTTGGAAAACTCCTTTATTCCTTCAAATCCGCCTCGGATCCAATCTCGATTGCTAGCATATCTTTACCAAATTTTGCTGTTAACAAAACCCTAACTTTTCTCTTCCAAAAAGTCTCTCTAGAACTTGGAAGATAGATATATTACCACTCAATCGATCTGAGATTAGCACTCTCGACAGTACATATGTAATAAATAATTGGAGGGGTACATATAAAAAATGGGTTGATTAAAGAATCTCTAAATTTTATCGGATCGACGCTGTTGTTCTCTCCTTTAGTCTCTCTTTATAGATACTTGACACACGACGGATCATTATGATCGCTCAGTTAAATGTTCGGAATATAGCTATATTACCATTCAATCAATCTATAGGATGATGGGAGCACGGTTTTAAAGCTAAGTAAATGTTACTCTCTCCATTCTAAAATAAACGAATCTAGAACGAGATGTAATATATTCATTGCACTAAGAAATATCACATCCCATCCCAGGTTTTTTCTCTCTTCTTCCTCTTTCTGGCAAGCAGTGCCACCAGCGGTGGCGGCCTTGATAAGGATTCCTCCAGCCTGCCGCCGATACCACCATTGCCTGCTGTTGTCACCAGTGCTATTGCTTGTTGAAGAAAGGAAGAAGGAAGAAAAAAGGAGGAAAAAAATAAAAAATAAAAATGTGGTATGTCATCGTCCACATGATATGCCACGTAGGAAAGATCACAGTTAAACGAGGATTTCGACCAGAATAATACAATAAACCAAGTTTAGAGACCTTGATATGTGCTTTGCAAGTTCGTCGACCTGGGTAAAACCTCGTTACGAGTTTAAGTACCACTGGTGTAAATTACTCTATATTAAAGTTATAAAAAGTATATTGTTGGCTAAAAACTAATAATTAAAAATACACTTACAACACAAATGAACATGATCACAGGAACTACTAAACATAATACTATGTCGAAACTAAAATAAACTTACATGACAAAACGAGAAATACACACATGATAAATGAACACGAACAGAGGAACATGTTCACATTTCCATAAGTTTAAGTAATTTCAATAAAAGGGTAAAAATATACTGTTAAAGAGTTATTGCTCATGTTATAATGTTATATTAGTTGTAACCATTAAGTTTGAGTGTAGTAAACAATATTAATTAGCCTCTCTCGGGCTCTTTCCTCACGCTAGATATGGGTGATTTTTTTTTGAATACACCCTTAAAATTTGAATTAACTATGAAAATAATTAGTTAATGTTATTTAGCTAAGAAAACAAATGGTGTCGGGGCGTCCTGGCGGCTTGGGCGTATGGGCCTTGCGGAGGCGACGGCTTTGGCGCGGGGTGGGCCGGCTCGCGAGGCAGCCAGGAGGCACGACGTTCAGCGGGCTGGGCCAGCTGTGTGGAGGCCCAAGATAGAGGAGGAGGAAGAGTGCAGCCTGAGAGGAAAACCAAAATGGAGGGGAAGGCAGGCCGGGGAGAATAGAACAGAGGGAGTGGGCTGGATTTGGTCCAAGGGGAAGGAAGACTTTTCTTTTAATTTTTCTTTTATAAAAACTCTGATCAAGGTTATTATTGCCTCAAAATTAATTATATTGCTCTGAAAATTCAAGAGAAAATATTTTAAGAATTTTCAGACATGGTGAATTCATCAAAAATATTTTAAGCACGATTTAAAGTTAGGGTAATTTTAGGGTGTTACAAAGGCGTCCTAGAGTATTTTTGTTGAATTTTTCTCGTGTAAGGCGCTAATGGGCTGACAGCTCACTTCGCAAGATGGTGTTTGAGTTGAAAATAAGGGGAGAAATACAAATGAGCTAACAGGTGGCAGCGTGACATCCTCTAATAGGTGGGCCATGCTTGCCAGCAAAGATCATTTAAACACTCTTACTTTTAAAAAAGTCATAAAAAAAACTTATGACGAACCAATGTTGTCATGAACTTATGATGTTTGTTGGTTGGCCTCTTATGACAAAATAACAATTGTCACGATATGCCATTGGATTAGTTTGTGATGATTTGTACTTTGTCTTAATGACGAACACCTTATTTTTGTCACTAATATCCATCACCCCCTACCGATCGTCATAAAACAAATTCGCATAATGACGAATAGCTTCCATTTCACGAGAAAATCGTCACAGAAGGGCCAATGTGTTGTAGTGAATATGTCACTCCAAACCCTAAGAATGTTGGCAGCTCGTCAGAAATATCACCGCGACAAGGACATGCCAAATTGCCAGAAGGTTCTTCTAGGTAATTTATACACACTGATTAAATTGTAAACAATACATGTTCTCTAATTTTATTCCATTTAGTCATTTCTATGAAATCAGTAACATTCTTTTATATTTCTGTCAATTGTGTTTATATCATTGCCCATGGTCTAGATTGTAAGTGTCAAGGGGCATATTATAAATAGTGTCAATGTAATTTTAATTGAATGGGTTTCCATAAAAGTATTTCTTATATATTCTTTTCGAGGCCATTTGTTCTGGTAATTGTTATCTCCAATGACTTGCAACAAACCTGTTGATATGATACTATATAACCATGATCTATGTGGCCATAGTCATTTTTCTCTTTTTTCGAATTTAGTAATATCTTAGGAAAACTTGGATATTTTTTTTCATTTTCATAATCAGGTTAAATTATTCAAATCCTTGTTGCCATCATTATAATGAAGCGTCTTTAAATATGTTTCTAGTTCAGTTGATGTTTTTTGCATACTAAAATGTGCCATTGTTATAATGATGACTAATTTTGGAATGAAACACAGCTCATACTATAAGGCAGTGGGATATCATGAGTGTGGTGATTTGATCAATTGAATAAACAAGGGAGTACATGTCACACCCTGGAGTTTCCCCTTCTAGCGTTAAATTCATTAAATAAATCGCTTGAAAGAAATTGTCTAATTAACCTAGAGCAAAACTCTAATTTAAAAATATATTTAAATAAGTGAAAATGGCATGGTGGGATTTTTCTTGAGTTCCCCATGTTAAAATACATTAACAGGATTTTTAGTGGAATTTTCAGAGCCTAGAAATAATTTTAATCAATTAAAAACCCTCACCACAATAATTAAATCCCTGGAAAACCTCTTTTTCTTTTTCTTTTTCTTCGGGCCGTCGGCCCATCTCTCCCTCTCCCGGCCGTGCCCGCGCGCGCCTCCCCTCCCCAGGCCGGCCCAAGACCGCGCGCGCCCCTCCTCTCTCCCTTCCCCCGGGCCGGCCCAAGGCCGCGACCCGTGTCGCTCAAGTCCGTTTTGCCTCCCTCTCCCTCCCAGGCCACCGATAGGTGGGGCCCACCTGTCGGGCCTTCCTCTCCCCAACCGACCGCCCACACCCGGCCGCCACCCGCACCGCCCGCGCCGCTCACGCCCCCGCAACCGCCGCCACGCACCTCCTCGTGTAGCCTGCGCCACACGCATCCACTTCCCCCACTCCGCGCCACCCGTGCCGCACCGTGGAGGGCGGGATTCACAACCAAATCCTGGCTCTCCCTCCTCTCTCCTCCCCAACTCCGGTGAGAAATCCGGACGCCACTGGCCACCCCTAGCCCCTCGGATGTCACGCCCGGAAATTTTCCCAAATTTCCAGACCATTTTGTGTATTAAGTCCCTGTCCAGGCATCAACCAGGGTACACAAAACAACAAATCAATAAACAGATCCAAACGTAAATAAAGCGATAAATACTTACAACAGAGGCACTTAGTCCTCACACCAAAAAGAAAACAGCAGCGGAAAGAGACGATCCTAGCGGGGCTTCAGCTCCACTCCACAGGCAAACTCAACTGAGGTCTGAGCCTTGGTCCTCTAACTTCATCTTCAACTCAGAAGTACTAAACTTCTGAAAAGGGGGAAAAAATAGCAAGATTGAGTACAACCACCGTACTCAACAAGCCACACCAATGATGCAAACATGCACAGGGGAGACAAAGGGAGGCTTATGGCTATTTGCAGAAAAGCGGTTGAAAACCTTTACATTTTAAAACAGTAAAACAGTTGTTTAATTAAAGCAATATTAAATCTCCACTGAACAACGCTACAACCACGTTGAACAGGCCCAACCATTCCACCTGAACTACACCAGTTCATTTAATCAAATTAAGTAAACATGTGGGACTAATCACGGTGAATCTGGTCGATCGCCCATAACCGCGGGCACGGCTATTCGAATAGTTTTACTCTGATCAGAGGTGCGCAACTGTACCCACAAGACACGATTCCACACATGTTACCATGCCCCGAAGTATCACCACGATACTGCAAAGGGGGAAATCGTGACAAGACCTTTCGCATAACCCCCTCTAACCAATCGTACCACCTCGGGTTTCGCCCCCACCCCTCAAAAGGCAGTGGGCAGCCCCCCCTCGAGCCTTGGTGAATCCGGCAGCCGCATAGACCGTCGCAGGGCCCATCCAAACTCCATCACGCTCACCCTAACCAGTGTACGTCAGCTTGAGGAAAGTTACACTACCAGTCCAGCAGTTGCCCATTCTTGCTTGTGGTAAGCACTGTTATTCTTCCAGGGTTTCCCATGAACCGGTCCTTAATTGCCATGGGTGCGACCAGCAAAACCATGCACCCACAGCCCACCATTAGGTCATATTTTAGTTGGATAATTACGACCAATAAAACCTGGTCGGGTGTTCCGAGCGAACCACTTGTTAGAAGCTAATTGTAAACAGTGTAATTATCCCATTAAATGAGCTAGTGGTAATTAAACATGGCTAAGCATATATAATTCTAGCAAAGTCAACATAAGTGACTCACGCTAGTCAGATTATCACCCAAGGTTAACAAAGGATGGTCAACAAGTAAACATGGCACAAGCAGACGGATAGGTAAACCCTATTCCCATGTAATTAGCAAAACATGCACTTTATTTGCAAACGTAAAACATTTCATAAAATAGGTACAACATGCTCAAGGGGGAATGTGTGACTTGCCTTGCTTCTTCAAACAATCTTCCGGACTCTTTCCTCGCGAACGCGAACTTCCGAAACGGCGAAATCTACACGCTGGCACGCAAAACGAGGAAAAACTCTAATAAAAACCAAGTAAACAGTACGTAAAAAGTAAACAAACATGTAGAGCTCAATTTTAGATGAATTTTGCAAGTTGAATGGCTCAATTTGGAGTTCGTATGAATTAGATATGAATTTTAGAAGTTTTGAGCCATTTATATGAATTTCTGGAAATTAAATCGATTTATTGCGCAATTATTAATTAATTTTGCAAAGGAAAGGACTACGCTGACATCATCAAAGGGAATCGGCGCCGGAACGGCGGGTCCCACGTGTCAACGGGTCAAGGGCGGACAATCCACGGTGGAAAAGCACCACGTGGCACCGACGTGGTGACCACGGCGGACCAAAGGGAGAAGGTAGCGCCGACGTGGACGCCAACGTGGCGAAGCCGCGGGCGGCCACGTGGTCTGGGTGTGGATTGGAGTAAACAAAGGGGGCCCACGTGTCGGCGACACAAGTGTCGGCGAACGGAGAGAAAAAGGAGGTGGAATGGACTTTGCAGGGGAAAGGGGAAAATTAGGCTGAGAGGGAGGTAAACTGGACTTGAGGAGATGAGCTGGATTTTCTCGGGAAAAAGTTAAAAGGGCCGAGGGACGAAAAGTAGACTTTTGTGTGGAGAAGGGATAATAGGCCGGCGGCCCAAAGAGACGAGGGACCAAGATTGGACTTTTACGAGGAGGTGGGCCAATCGGGCCGAACGGGGTGATGGGCCGGCCTGAGAAAAAGGGAGAGGGACGCAAAATAGACTTTTGCGGGGAGATGGGCCAATCGGCCCGACCAGGGTTTGAAAAACCGCCGGGGGCACGGTTACCGCCACCCGGCGGTACGGCGGTTACCGCGCGGTAACCGCGGTAACCGCCAAAAACCGCGACAAATTCGTTTTTGAAATTTTTGAATTCGAAACCGCGGTACGAGACGCGGTTACCGTGCGGTATGCCGCGGTAACCGCGCGGTTTGGCGCGGTTACCGCGCAATGTTGGAGCAAATGAAGAACAAAATGAAAAAAAAATTAAAAAAATAGAAAAAACACTTAAAAATTTATAGAAATTTGGGATATTAATTAAAAAATGTAGGATATTTGTGGGTATACAATAAAAAATTTTGGCATGATATTTTCTATATTACGGAGTTGAAATCAATTGAACAATACATGTGGGTATAAAATAAAAAATTTTGGCATGATCTTTGCTATATTACGGACTTAAAATCAATTGAACAATTCATAACATAATATTTCGACAACAACAATCAATAATCTGAAGATATCGCACAAGGTGTCCACATGTTCACATGTCAAGACGTCCACAATATAGAGTTCACAAGTGAAATGAATACAGTCGACAATATATAGTTCACAATACAGTCCACAATATAACATCCACAATATGATAGTTCATATGACAAGCAATATGAAAATAGAAGTTTTGTTGGACGATGAAAGGAAATAGAGAAGGACGTACCAACATAGAGCCAGTTATAAGTTCCACTGATTATATGCCATGTTGTACTCCTCTGTGGACATGAGCATCAAGCCATGCGACTGTAGCAACCCTGCCTTGTATTCCTCCCAACTTTGACCTGTCCATGATGCTGTTGTTTGCCATTGAGCATACAATTGAGCGTACCACTGGGGCTCTTGCCACTCGTACACCCATGTAGGAGGGGGATAATCAGAAGGTTGGGGACGATTATACGCATACCTTGGATAGCCACTTTCAATGCTAGAGGCACTGAATGAGCTGTAGCTATCCTGTGGTATATCAAGATGTTGTCGTTGTTGTTGGTCACTCGGTGAAACGGTAGTTCGTTGAGAGCTTGGAGCACCGTGATCACGGTCCTGAGTCGCGTGAGTGAAGTCGGCCTCACCTGCAAATGAAATTGTAAGAAGAAAATTAATCAATAGTGAAATGCATGGTAAAGGTCTAGATAGAAAATGAAGCACATTGCACCAGTGAATTGAATAGGGCTGTGGTGACCCCCAGAAGGCACTTCAGTGGTTCCTTCTCCTCCTTCACCACCATCGTCTCCATCATCTGTATCAGTTCTTGAGCTACTATCATTGGACTCTTGGTAGTCTGGGCTATCTTCAGTCTCTTCATCGCTATCAACATTGCGAGACTGTGGACCTTTGCCCTTAGCTCTTTTGGATGTAGGTCCTTTTGGTGGCTGCCGAGTCTTCCTTTTTCCAATATGAGTGTCAGCTATATTCACATCAGCCCACTCTGCAATAGTAGAAGCTCCCGTGGTTCTGCGCAGGTCAGTCAAGTCCACTAGGTTGGCTACAAGTGGACTAGGCACGGGGGCGTCACTTTCAGTTGAGTCTTCATCTAGTTCTGGGTTGGCATTGGACCGAGCATTATCCATCCATTCTTTAATCTGATTGTTAGTTTCATAGAATGATAGGTCCGCTAGTCTCTGAAGGGGATCGTCGCCATCCTTCCTAACTTGGGCATTTGCTTGCTGAATTCGCAGGCGAAGGTTGTAGTTCACATAAACTAGTTTGTTGAGCTTCTTGTGGGTAAGTTTATTACGGACCTTGGTATGCACGAATGCGAATGTGCTCCAGTTGCGTTCACATCCACTTGAAGAGCAACATTGACCAACCATGCGCAACGCAAGCCTCTTCAAATTCGGCGTGTCTGAGGCAAACATAGACCACCATTGTGCTGCACATGCCAATTTTCATGTCAATTTACAACACTGAATACGTGTAGAAGCATGAAGACACAATCCATGTGCAAATGATTAAAGACATACCAGGGGAAGTTTTTCCATCAGTTGCCATCTTTCTTGCAAGGGCCCTCCCAAATTCACCAGTCTTACGGCGATACATCTCAACCTCCAGCAAAGCGGCGGCGGCTGTATCGATGTCCGTCATCCACTCAAAGGCCTGACGGAGGTCTTGGAAGACGCTGGCACTTGGTGAGTATTGGTAGTGAGTCATAGGGTTTAATGCCGCACCTACAAATCATGAAACAAGATCGATGAGAGTCATACAATACCAATTTTTTTATTATGTAATGTTGGTTACTCACTGGCATTGATTAGAGTTTGATTGGTGAGGTCGTGCATTCTCCTATTGACAATTTCCATGTATGCTTCGAATTTATCTCTTTCACTCGCAAAGAGACTGTCATACTCCATTCTCAACAACTGGTATCTCAGAAGAACCTCACTCAAATTGGGGTTCTTGTCCTCATCAGCAAACCGAAGGAAGGAGTAAATCGGCTGGACTGAGTTGACCACGGATTGTAAGTTCTCCCACCAAGACATGCTAGATAGGCATGCGTGCGCATACCTGCCATCCATTGTGCCACTGAATTTGCTTTGCATGAACCCAGAAGAAGCCATCCACTGCATGAACTGATCTTGCCTCCTAAGGAAGCTCTGAAGGAACATGTAGTTTGTGCCGAACCGTGTAGCATTCCACTTAACCAGTTCACCACCTATAGCAGACACCATCATGGCATGCAGCTTGGAATGGTTGTATAGCCATCTGCAAATTTTCCTTGCACTCTCAATCACCATTTCATGGTCCGGCATTTTTCCAACCTCCTTAAGCATCAAGTTAATTGTGTGCGCCACACAAGGTTGCCACACAATTGTTGGATACTCTTCCCGTAGCAGTCTGCAGGCCTTCTTGTAGTTAGACCCATTGTCAGTGATAATCTGAACGACATGTTGGGGGCCTAATTCGCGAACCACTTTTCTTATCTCCTGCATGGGTCAAACACAAAATAAAACAAGACCTCAAACACTACAGTTGATGTTATCAAATGAGACTAAAGTGTTGATGGAACGTAGTTACCTTCCGTACGAAGTTAGCATCTTGGCTATGGCCGGTGGCATCAACGGAGTTGTGGAAAAACATGATTCCATTGCAATATATCAAAAAGTTGATGACCGCCATACCCGTCGGTCCTGTCCAAGAATCACACATTAGAGTAACACCGTACTCATTCCAATCACGCTTGAACCTGTCGAATTGCTTCTTGACGTCCTTCTCCGTAGCATCAAGGTACTTCCCATGAATCTCCGTACCGCTTGGAGAAGGTATGTTTTCACCTACAATGTACAAATACAAATAATTAGTGTGCGAACGGTTAGAACAATGTAAATTCATATGAAATGCATACTTACCCCACTTCTGTGTTTCTCGAACGGCGCTGACAAAGTATGGATTATCAGCATTTCTTGCAGGAATACCCGAGGTGTAGAAGAACTTTGCCCAGGACTCACCAATGGCCTCCCTAGCTTGCCTTCCCTTCTTTGTAAAGAATCCCGTATCGATGCGTGTCTGCACAGGAGACTTGGCAGATGCTAGATTGTAATCTCTCACAGAAGGTGACTCCCTGTGAGATGTAGCCCTTCGCAACAAACTGGCAATTGGATTGCTTCTTCCTTTCCGTGCCTCGGACTGAGCGGATCCACTGCCACCGCCATGCTCATAAGTGCCACCTCGTTGCTCCACACCCCTCCTAAAACTCGCCTCTTGCCGTGAGGCTTCCATGGCTGCTTCCATTTGTTCCTCCTCGTCGGCATCACCTGTTAGGTCATAATAGTTGACCCCAGCCGCTTCAACCCTTCTTGCCCTCTCACTCTGACGAGTATCACCTGCATCTTTTATCCTGTCCAACTCGCGCCTGAAGAATTCGCGAACATCTGGAGGCACTGAATTGCAATACGTAACCCCCTTCCCTTTTCCAGCCAAATGAATTTTAAGGCGAGTTGCTCCACCACCGCCCTTTCTCTGATTACAATACTTACAACGCCATCCAGGTGCCATGCTCTCCCCGTGCTCCCACACTGGGTCCCTACTATCTGCCATATCCACCCTGTATGTAACATACGCGAAAAGTATAGTATTAGAAATTAAATCACCAAGGCCGCATTTCTATTTCACTAATGCCATACATATACAAATTCTACTTACACATAGACTTACACATAGTTGCATATGAAATCCAAATTACACTCAATTACAAATTACGCTCGCACATGTACGCTACGTTTTGTTATGGACTTATTTTACTATCATTCCACTACTTTTACTTTTTTTCTGAGTGATTCATCATTTGTAGTGATAACAAACAAGCAAGACAATTGCATTGCGAAATCAAAATTACAAAAATTCCTACGGTTTCGGCCACGGTTTACAAAAATTACAAAAATTCCTACAAAAATTACAAAATTACAAACTAGCTACGGTTTACCGCCAACTTGCTCGCGGTAACCACGGTTTCGGCGCGGTTACCGCGCGGTATCGAGCGGTTACCGTGCCCTACAGCCCCCTGAACCTAAACCCTAAAGCCACGGCAACCTCGCAAAACCGCGCGATAAATCGAGCAAACCGCGCGGTTACCGCGGAATATCGAGCGGTACCGGAGGACATACCGTGGGCGCGCTGGCGTCGGCGGTTACCGTGTCGTACCGCGCGGTTACCGCGCCCTACCGCGCGGTATCGTCGCTCGCCGGCGCGGTGGCGGCGGATCTGGGGCGCGTCTGCCGTCGCCGGGGCGTTGGACAGAGAGGGAGCGAGAGAGGATAGATGGAGCGCACGGGGGGACGCTAGAGATGGGGTTAGGGTTAGGGTCCGCTCGGTTGGGCCTCAATGGGCCGTGTGCACAGTATCGGGCCGGCCCATTTTTTTTTCTTTTTCCAATTTTCAAGTTTTTCATCCGTTCTGCTCTCAAATTTGAATAAATATTGCTCTTTTTCGAAAAATTTCTTCACCATAAAACACTACAAATCAAGCACTACCGTTACCATTTTTTTTGATTTTTTTTGTTTTTTTTTTGAATTTTTGAATTCGGATGAAATTCGGCAAACCGTACCGCGCGGTACGTATTACCGTACCACCGCGGTACGGGCGGTAACCGCGGTAACCGCGCGGTTACCGCCGGTTTTTCAAACCCTGGGCCCGACAGCCGCTGGGCCGGAGGAAGCGGTGGGCCGAACGGAGCGGCCTCTACGGCCCGGGCGGACGGCTAGGGTTCGGCCGAAACCCTAGCCGACCCGGTGAGGGCACGGCGCCGGCGGTGCGGCGGCGGGGCGGCGGCGCGGAGAGCAGCGGCGCGGCTGCGGCCGGAGCGGCGGCGGGTGCGCGCGGACGGCGGCGCAGCGCGCAGCGGCGGGCGAGCGGTGCACGGGCGGCGCGTGCGGCGGCGGCCGGGAGGGGAAAAAAGGCGGCGGTGGAACTCACCGGCGGCGGAAGACGGCGGCGTCGGCGGTGCGGCGCTAGGATTAGGGTTTTGGGGCGGCGGCGGCGGGGAAAATTGGAGGAGGCCTCGGGGGGGGGAAAATATAAAGGCGGCGCGACGGGAATCCCGCCGGGAAAAGCGGCGGAGGCGGGCGGCGCGGCGGCCGGGCGAGTCGGGGACGACTCGGCCGCGGCCCCACCCGTCAGTGGGCGCGGGCGCGGGGAGGCGGCGGCGGCTCTCGGCGGCCTTGGGCCACGGCCTCGGGCCGGCCCGAGAGGGGGAAGGACGCGGAGGCGGGCGGCTTGGGCCGCCTTGGGCCGAGGAGGGAAGAGGCGCGGCGGCTCGGGTGGCTGGGCCGGAGAGGGGAGGAAGGGACGGGGCCCGTGGGCGCCGCGGGAGGGAGAGAGGGGGGCGCAGCGTGGGCCGCGAAGAGGGGAGGGTTTTGGGCCGAAAACGGCCCAAAACAAAAGAGCCCTTTTTAAATTGTTTTTCCTTTAATTTAATCAGTTAAATGAACTTTGTGACTTTAAAATTATTTCTTTAGCTCCAAAAATTCACGAAAAATTTTGGAGAGTACTTTAAGGCACAGAGAATATTACAAAAATATTTCCGGCCATGATTTTTAAAGGAAATTTTTGATTTCCTTGCTAATTTCACTTGTTTAAATTGCTTTTGATTTTTATTTAATTTCTGGAAAATGTATTATTAGGTAATTTTTAATCCCGATCGAAAATCGGGGTGTGACATCGGACCCCTATAAAAACCCTCCCCGCTCTCCTCTCTCTTTTTTGCTCAATCGCCGTCCACTCCCGTGCTCTCTAGCGCCGCCGCCACCGCCATCGTCTTCCTCGGCTTTCTCTCTCGCTCTCTCTCTCTCTCCTCTCTAATCCCGCCATCGCGCCGCCGCCCGCTCGGCCGCCGGTCGCTCGGCCGTCGCCCGACCGCCGCCCGCCACCGGCTGTCACGCCATGGCCGCCGTGTGGCCGCCGCGTGGCCACCGCGTCGGCGCCACGCGTGCGCCACGTGGTGTGCCGCTCACCCCGCCGGTCCAATGGACTCGATCCACCGTGGATCGGGGCCCCGTGCCGCCGCCCCTCCTCTACTGACATCAGCCCTAGGGATTATTGCGCAATAAATCATAAGGACTTTTCTGTTTATAGTAAAAACACAATTAATCTTCTAAAATTCGTAACTAATTCATCCGGACTCCGTTTGAGTCCATTCAAGTTGCAGAAAATTCATAAAAATGCCGAGAATCCATTAAAAATGGTTTTGTTTCCTGTTTCAGTAGACTTATAGCCTGTTTGTTCGTGTGTTTTGTTTTTCGTTTAGATTCCAGTAGTTCCGACGCTCCTGTGTACTTCGAGGTTGTTGCAGAGGTCGATCCAGCACAAGAGCAAGGCAAGTCATGCTTATCATTTGAACATATTGTACCTAAATTGCAAATGTCTTATTTTTTTCTTTAAATATTGCATTGTTTTATAATGTCATTTATGGGCTTAATTACCTGTTGTACTCAGCCTTATGTTCCAAATATCTTATTCCTTTGGTAGATTGGGAAATAATTTGAGTAGTTGTTAGGTTAGAGAATGCTTAGTCTTGCTTAGATCAAGTAGCACACCAAAAGGGGTCTTTTCACTTAATTACTTAGTATAGTCCCTTTTATGATATTTTCAATTAAGTGACACCCTGGTACTAATTAAACTAAAACATGACAAATGGTGGGCTGTGGGTGTGTGGTTTTGCTAGTCGTACCTATGGCAATTAAGGACCGGTTTGCGAAAAACCCTGGAAGAATTACCGTACTTTCCACAAGCCAGCATGGGTGATGGCTGGGCTTGTAGTGTGGCTTTTCCTAGCCGACGCATCCAGGCAAGGGTGGGCGTGATGGAGTTGGGTCGGCGGGGGTTTACTCGTTGATCAGCTGCCGGATTCACCTAGGCACGAGAGGGGGCTGCCTGCCTTGGTTTTAAAGGTGGGGGCGAAACCTGTGGTGTGGTGCGCTTGGTTAGGAAGGGTTATGCGAAGAGTCCTGTCACAGTCCCTTTCTGGTGTACCGTGGTGGTATGCTGGCACACGGTAACGTGTCGTGGGGCTGTGTCTTGTGAGTATAGTTGTACACCTCTGATCAGAGTAAAACTATTCGAATAGTCGTGCCCGCGGTTACAGGCGATCAACCAGATTCACCGTGATTAGTTATACTTTTAATAACCTGACTTAATGGAACTGGTGTAGTTCAGGTGGTGGGTTGGGCCTGTCGCAACGTGGTGTAGCGTTGGGCAGAGATGATTTAACTTTGCTTACATAACTCAACTGCTTTACCGCATTCAACTACTGTTTTTAAATGCGTTTACATGCAAACAAACCGCTCTAGCCTCCTTTGCTTTTACTTGCATCATTTCTCCCTTTCCGGTATGACTTGTTGAGTACAGTGGGTAGTACTCAGTCTTGCTCTATTTCTCCCCACACCAGAGTTGGAGTACGTTTCCGATGGAGGCTATTCAGAGGAGTAGGCTTATGGTTGCCGTCGAGGATGCCCGTGGAATGGTGCTGCCATGCTGCGAGCGTCTAATTATCTAGAATAGCTTGTTTATCTCTTTCCGCTGCATTTATGTAAGATATTTTTATGGTGTTTGTAAGACATGGATCTGTATGTCAACTTTGTCGTTTGTGTACCCTGGTCGGTCCTGGACAGGGATCGAATGCACATTTTGCTTGGAATTCGGGTTAGCGAATCTCTGGACGTGACAGTACAGCTCTATTCTAATAGCATGAAGGAACTGTCTCAGAAAGGAGCAAATGGACTTGGTGAAGCATTCATGGCATTCAGAAACTATATTGCAGAAAATGATGTTTTTGAGGTTTGTATGGCACCTATATTTCTTATTCCTTATTTTCATTATTATCACTGCTTATTTCAAGTTTTATTTGCAGGGAGTCGATTACAAATTTGGAGAAATATTGCATCACTACTCTCGTACTGTGGGAATTAGGGAAGATTTATCATCACTACAATTTCATTGTTGAGATGAAGAAAAATGATGAGGAGTGTTGGATCCCTAGAGTTTATTTTGCTGAAGTCAAGATGAAGTATGGTCTCAAGTATTGTTTTTGCTCTCCTCTTGAGGCGACTGATGATGGTATGTGTTCTTGTCTACTTTTGTTTATTCAAACTTTGTGGTTCATACGACGCTATATGTATTTGTGTTATGTGGTTATTAAATACATATTTGAAATAAGTTATAATGTTGTGCTTCTAGTTGTACTGAAACTATGTTTAATCATATTTCTAGTAAAAACATAAGTTGGGATTAGTCTTATTTACATTCTTTTACATTTTTTTTATTTTATAAAGGAAAATATCATCCTAAAATGAATTTGTTGTGTCACTATTTGGATTGAACTAGTAAAGGACATGAACAAGAACAAGTAGTTTATATTTACACTAGCGTAGTGCCCATTTTGTTGTGATGGATGATAAAAAAATCTATCATAAGATCCAAAATAAAAATACAATACATTATTATCTTCAAATCTTAAAGTTGTTTATATGACCACATGAGATCAGTTAGCCCCGTACAATATGCAAATGCAAAATTAAAGAATGTGATTTTTAGGTCAAATATTATGAGTAACTCATATGTGCCTATGCATATAAGAGTGGAGAAATATCATTACACGTTACTCTATTTTCAATTCTCTTTTGTGACTTGATGTCACTAAAGGAAAAGGAAGATGAGCCTATTTAAGAAGCAACAGTCTTGCAGTTGCCCTCTAAAGATGCATGGATTTGCCACTCAATGCCTTGCTGACATATTTTTTTATCAAATAATACTTGGCTGAGGAAAATGCATATATGAATAAATAAATAGTATTGACTTGTGAATAAATAAGTAGCATTGACTTGTTTTCTCATGTCACAAATCTAATTTTTAGTTATCATATATACACCAACCAAATATCCTTTTATCATCTAAAAGGAGGCTTGCATACCAAACATATAAATGATCTGTACCAGCAAAAACATACACAAATAAAAGAGAAACATAACAAAAACATAATTTAGTTTCCCCTATTTGTAAATATATGTAGAGAACTGAGACATAATCCACCAACTTTCCTTTGAAGGGCTCATTTGTGTTGAGAGGCAATAAGAGGGGTTTACCTTAATATGCTACATCTAAGTATAGTGGGTTGATTGCTTCAAAGAGTGAAGTAGAGGATCGTAAATAATGAACATGCCTCTATGTGATCACTATTATTTATGTTTACTTGGGACTGGGATAATTTTCATTAGTTTTTATAAGCTTTATGATTAATAATTGTGTGATACACATTCTAATCAAACAAGCATGTTTCATGTCTTTGTTGTGTATGTAGGTCAATGCTATTCATGCAAGAACCAAGGTATGAATAAACTAAAACACCCATCTAGAGGATGGTACTCGAAAGGTTATGATGGTGGTGAGGATAGTTCTGATGAAGAGGACGAACTTATGTAACCACCTGCTAGCTAGCTAGAGCCATCAGACATCAGAGCCAGAAGCGAGAAGCCAAACAGAGAGTTGAGACTTTAGCTAGTATTTATATAAACTCAGTTTATATAAATAGCACATGGTAGTACTAATTTGGTTCTTTTTGTCGGCAAGTTCTGTCAACTTTAGCTATTTATATATCAGCTTGTACTAAATACTTACACATACACAACTTAGCCTTGCAGCATCGCCAATTGGTACTACCATGTGCTCGAACCATCTGTACTACATTGGGTATTTTGCAAATCGCCATTTATCATATATTTACATCGATGTCTCACTTCACATCATGTACGTATTTGAAGGACACGCATAAAAATGATGAGATCTAGATCACTTAGAGTTTCATACTTGAAAAACTTAGTTGCTAACAAAAAGGATATGTTAGGCGTTTGCTGACAAAAAGGATATATATGTTAGGTGTATAACCACAAGTTTGAACAGTACTCTCTATGTCCCAAAATAAAGTTGATTTCTTTTCATCCCAAGAAACTTTAGTATAGTGAGGAGAAAGGACTAAAATGCTTCTTATTAATAGGAAATAATAAGAAAGTATTATTGTTAGATGTAACGGCTAAGTAAAAGGTATTGAAGGGTGTTGTCAATTGACAAACACGTCTGTCGAAGAGCAGGCTTCACTCAATTGTGTGGAAAATGTAAAGTGGAATATGTATTAGTTTCTTTCAAAAATTGGATTCTCCATTACACACCTCTTGGGGTATATTTATAGTTTTACAGCCCAGGTCTACAACCCTAGGGTTTCTGTTTACTCGGGAATTGACTTAACTTGCCTTGTGACAGGGACATTTACAAGGGTTACGGTAGTCTTTTGGCCCAACTAACAGGCCCATGGGCTCTAAAGATCCCATCCTAGGTAGCTTGTTGGGCCTTCCTGGATGGTAGACCTGGTTAGAGCCCAACTGGTTTCGTCACCTGGCGAGGTTTTGCCAGTTCCGAGCTTCATCGCTTGATAGGTGCTTCGTCACCTGGTGCTCGCCTTCACCGCTTGTAGGTGCCTTGCCCTTTAACGCTTCGCCTCACAACCTGGTGAGTGTTTCGGCAGGTTCAATTGAAGGCCCTCATGACATGCCTCCAATAAGCCCCTCACATGCAAGGGTGAGTATGGAGCTTCGGTCGAGACCGTGTTTGATGCTAGGTATGGTATGAGACACCCCGTTTCAGCCAAGGTTCCTACCGAAACAGTCACAAGAAAAGAAAACAAACAAAAATTTTGGATTTTTTGTTGGTACAATCGTTCGACCCCTGTCTTTGGTTCTTTGATTTGTTGGCTGAGCTTGCTATTTCGCTTTTGCATCACTTTTGAGGCTGCAGTGTTGCTTCTTCCTCGGCCCTCTAGGCTGTTTCGGCCTTTTACTATATGACCCATGGGCTATACCCATCTCACCGATCGAAACTAGGCGGGATGTGACCGTTCAGGAGACATTGAGACGTTTCCCTTCTACAACGTGTCATGCTGTGAGCGAGGCAGGTGTGTGGCGCGGAGGCTATATAACCTCCCCCCTCCGGCCAGCCATTCCACCCCCCCCCCACCCGTCACTTNACTTTTACTACACTCGCCTTTTCATTGCTTTTGATTTCCCTTTCCTTTTGTCTGCCACACGCGCTTTGCCGTTGTCTCTTCGTTGCAATCCCTTCGGCTTTCTTGTTCCCTTTCGAATGGCGTCCCGCAAGCCTTCTCTTTAGCCTCTACTTCGGGAGTTGATCCTGGTAGGATAGGTGATGACTTGACGTCCTACTTGGGGACTTCGCTCGTCAGGGAGGCCGATATTGCCAATCTGGTGGTGAAGGGATTGATTGTCAAAGACCACGGAGTCACGTCGGGCGACACATGGTCCCATACCCTGGCGAAGATGAGACGGTTGTCTTCATCGCCTTCCTTAAAGTAGGGCTTCGCTTCCCTTGCGATGACCTCCTGCCTCAGATTATGCAGAAGTTTTGGCTCGAGCTTCCGCAACTCAGCCCTACAGCGCTGGTTCGCATCGCCATTTTCGAATGGATGTGCCGAACCTTCGGCTTCGCCCCCTCCACTGACCTCTTCTCCTCCATATTGTGAGGACCCAAAATAGGACTTCCTGTGTATACGTGCTAGTCCAGGATCAATCTAGCACACATGGTTACGAAGATAATATCATAGCCAACATCACGAAGGGAAACTATCATTGATTAATAAAATGACAGTGATAAGCCTTGTGGTTCACTTACATTTATTTACCTTAAGGGCAACACAAGAAATAAGATAGCACAGTGGAAAAGAAGATAAATGCATGGAAGCTCCATTCAGCATGCCACAGGCAGTCAACTGGGGCACACGGCCTAGTCCTCAACTTCAGTAGCAAACTCCTCAAAGAACAACAGAAACCTTCCTTTTGGAGTTGGAGGAATTGCAAGGTGAATACATGGTATACTCAGTAAGTACATGGAAATATGCATATGCATAGCTAACAAAGAAAGGCTATGGCTATTTTGCATAACACAGCAGTTGCGATTATAAACAATTTATAAAAAGATATTTAAAACAACATTTATAAATAATGGATGTTACCAACCAACCGTTCACACAGGACCACACGGCTATATTCATTAACGTGCACACGGTTCATTCCCATTCAAGTTTTTCGCAAACAACCCCTCATTATAAATCATCGAGCATATCCATGACCGCGGACGTGGCTATTCGAATAGATTAGTTAACACTCTATAGAGATTGTACAGTTTTACCCATAAGATACATCATCATTTTGACGGCCAGTCGACAATGTCACGCTTCAGGTTGTGTGCGGCCAAGGAGTCAGTAACAAGGCTTTTTAGAAACTCTGCCTCAACACTATCTTCCCCCATGAGACACTTTCCCTCACACAGACAAGAAAGTATTCATGTCTAATCTTAAAACCTATCATCTAACCACCTGGGCTAACAGTGCCAAGACTCGGAATCCTACTAGGCCAGGTCCTTCCCACTAGGACATGTGGTTGCACGTTAGGTTTAGATCAATGGCTTATGAAGTCCTTAATTGACCAGGGCAACTTGCCAAACTACAATAGCACATAGCTTAGGGTAGCAGCTTAAGGACACGTAGTTGGCCCTTGAGCAACTAAATAGCACATAGCTTGACAGTAAGCTCACACAGAGACCATACCCGATAATGATTACATAGATACATTATCACCTAACTAAGTTCACACAGAACCACCCATCACCCCAGTCCAAAACATTTTATCCACCCGTTGTTTACTATACGGTGCAACACATGCTATCGGAAAGATAGCACACAGCCACACAGTTCATATAAAAAATTATAAGTATATAATTAATCAAAATTATATTTTCCTTGTAAAACAACCTTGAGCGGGGCTAAGCATAGCTACTCTATCCTAAGTTGAGCCCAATGTTCAACTCACAAAGACTAGGTTGACAAGGTATCACATGTAATCAATAATTATCAAAGGCATGGTATAGTTACAATTAGGTCAAACTACCCATCGATGATTTATGAATAAAAACCTGCATCTTCAAAACAAAACACTTTATAAACTGGGTTCAATATGTTCGAAGAGTGCACTTGCCTAGCATCCAAGTACTGTCCTTGCACTGCATCTTCTGCAATGAACAGCTCCTTTGCTCCAACGTCTACACGATCACAAACGAGAAACAAATAAACAAAAAAAAATTCTAGCTAAATAACATCAAATGAAACAACAAATGGAATCAGGAGGTAGAGCTCGATTTTAGAGAAATTTAGGAAGAAGAACGATCCAAAACGGAGTTCGGACGGAAGAGTTATGACCTCCGGAAGTTTGAATTTAGAGAAAATCCAAGGATAAAAGAAAATGGAATATTCCAGAAATATTCTCTGGGTATTTAATTTCAGGAATTGAATTATTTTTTAATAGAAAAATATGGTGAGGTCCACTTGTCAATGGCATGGCTTACGATGGACATGGTCTACAAAGGAAAGGTGTGGTGGACTCGCTGACATAGATTAACACGTGGTGACACATGGCGATGAGATGGATGACATGGGATGGATCTAGGGCTGACGTGGCACCGATTTGATTTATGTAGATCCAAAGGCTGAGATTAAATCCAGAAAATTGAACGGCTGTGATTTCTTTGGGATTTTTGACTACGGAGCCCACATGTCGGCGACACAAAAGAGAAGGAGTAGCTGCTCCACCATGCCATGGCATGGCTCAGCTCGGTGCCATGGCCGCGGTCATGACGGCCGGAACGATGTTCGGCGACGACGGTGAGCGGTGGCGATGGTGGAAGGAGGCGTTGGAACGAGAAGAGGGAGGCATTGCGGTGAAAGGCTTGGGTATGGCGGGGCGAAGGGAGAGGCTAAACCTTGGACTTGCGCTTGCGGTTGGCCTGGTATCACTGCTTGCGGCTAGCCTGGTATCGCTGCTTGCCGCATTGGAGCTAGATAGCCAGGGCCAGCCGAAGCGTCTTGAAAAGTTGGCAGAGGCATAGGAGCTGGCGAACGTGTAGTGGACAGGTTCGTCGCCTGCCAAGCCACTGCATCTTGACTTGCTCCCCCAACTGTCGGGGCCAAAAGGGTGGGACCATCGATGGCGGTAATCGTATGTGGGGCTGACCTGAGCTTAGCTAATGGAGAAATGCTTGAAACTATGCTTGAAGAGCTGAGGCAGCATCGGTTGTAGACTGAGAGGCCAAAGCATGGACTGGATGAGCCGAAGGCGGAGTCGGCTGGGCCGGTTGAAAGTGGACTTGTTTGTGCGAGGTCGAAGGCGGTACTGCTGCCGAGGCGGTCGTTGTTGTCAGTGCGAACATTGAGGCCGAAGGCAACGTCGCCACTGGTGTTGTAACGCCTGGTCTAGTTGCTGCTGCCGTCCTGGACTGCATGTCGCCTCCTGCACTTGCTGCTGCTGTTGCATTTGTTGAAGAATGTCCTGCAGCCTTGCCATGTCTTGCCTCATGTTCTCGTCCTCCACCCTGGGTATGGTGGGTGCTTTGGGTCCCGCCAGCCGGTTTCCTTCGGCCGCTGCCACCGCCGAAACTTGTACTTGCGCCGTTGGTGCTACCCGAGGGAGAGCACCTTCGGCTTCGACCTGCGCCTCAGGTTTGGCTTTAGCTTTGGCTTCTTCGGATTCGGGTTCGGCTTCCGTCTCCACCTCTGCTTCGGCTTTAGCTTCATACCTTCGCGGGGGCACTCTCCTCACAGACTTCCTCTTGGGCAGCATTAGTTTCGGCCGGGGTTCCCCACGGTCGGCGCCAGCTGTTATCGATTGACAAACATGTTTGCTGAAGGGCAGGATTCACTCAATTGTGTGGAAAATATAAAGTGAAATATGTATGAGTTTCTTTCAATAATTGAATCCCCCGTTACACATCTCTTGAGATCTATTTATAGTTTTACAGCCCAAGTCTACAACACTAGAGTTTCTGTTTACTCGGAAATTGACTTAACCGCCCTTATGACAGAGATATTTACAAGGGTTAAGTAGTATTTTGGCCCTACTAACAAACCCATGGGCTCTAAAGATCAATTTCTAGGTTGCTTATTGAGCCTTCCTGGATGGTAGGCTTGGTTAGAGCCCAACCGGCTTTGCCACCTAGCGAGGTTTCGCCAGTTCCGAGCTTTGTCGCTTGATAGGTGCTTCGCCACCTGACGCTCGTCTTCTTCGCTTGCAGGTGCTTCGCCCTTTAGCGCTTTGCCTCACAGCCTGGTGAGTGTTTCGGTAGGTTCGATCAAAGGCCCTCATGGCATGCCTCCAACAAAGGGATAAAGGGGGAAAATATAGACCAAGGGTAGTCTAAGATTGAAAATCAACTTATTTTGAGAAAAAAAACTCTAGAAATGAATTTATATTGGGATGGTGGGGATTATTTCTTTCTACTTTGTCAAGTACTATAAATGTTGGAAATACAATAACTTTCTGCTTGGTAATTTGAGATATATCAATTCTGGAAGAGTTTCACTATTAAATACAAGTTTATCCTAAATACAAACACAGGAAAGTAGCATGGGAAACAAACAATGAAAAATGTATGTTAAGTTGAGACATCTAGATTGCAATGTATGGTAATTTGAGCTATATCAATTCTGGAAGAGTTTCACTGTTAAATACAAGTTTATCCTAAATACAAACACAGGAAAGTAGCATGGGAAACAAACAATGAAAAACGTATGTTAAGTTCAAAGGAAATTTTACCATCCTTGAAAAAGTACCTCAAGGTACCAAGATTTTACACTAAAAATTTTAGTACCTTGAGGTACCTAGTACCTAGAGGTACCACATTTTTACACTAGAAAATATGGTACCTCTCGGTACCTTCTCAAGGATGATAAAATAGCTCTAAGTTCAAACATCTAGATGTTAAGTTTATTTTCAGGGAAAATGTATGTTATATTGAAACATCTAGATTGCAATGTATATATTTTCAGTATCACTAATTGGTATCATCACTTGTATTGTATGAAGCCGTTTGGGTCTCATAGACAACCTTGTCAACACAAGCTTCATATTAAACAGCTTTGAACGATTTAATTGAATTCGGACACAAAGTTGAGCAAAACCCCTACTCTCCATCCATTGCCACACCAGAAGTTGAACCCTCTGTGAACTTCAGCTCCATCATTTCTCCTTGTAACGGTCCATGTTGGGCTTTCCTCTTTCTTATCCTTTCCTTCCACTTAACCCCAACACCTCCATACAATTCCTTGTCTGATCTCTCACCTGAATCTCCCATGTCCATACCAGAATTCTCAATGACCTGATGATCATATAATCTCCTGTCCCTCGCAGAAAACGCCGAGGGCGCCCGGCCCCAACAGATGGCAAGAACAAGGATGGAAATGTAGACAGAGAGAGACACCCACACACATAATGTCCATTTCAGTGAGCGAGCCAGCTCTCTCGTCCATGGAAGTGTTGTCTGCACAACGATCTCCGCTTTGTACACTTGAGGCAAATGCGTTGTCATAGCTCTTGGCTGCAGCATCACTCTGATGAGCCCTGTTCTCTTGTGCCGGCCATGGCCTTCCCTGTAGTGAAGCAGCTTGAGGTTTGCACTCTGGCTCTCACTGCGAATGCCCATGGTGAGTGGCACGCAGAGAAGCGCGGTTTGCATTAGCCGAATTGGGGAGCTCTTGTATTTGATCATATAGGGTTGTGTAGTTGATGCAATGGTGATCCCGCTCGTGGAGATCGCCTCCGATTTAATCTACAGATCGAATGTGGATTTAGAATTTTTAGGATTCAGTAAAATATGAAGGAATTTAAATCAGGATCATTTTCTTCTGAACATTTGGATGAAGAATGTAATGAACATACTACCTGGAACACGCCAATCTGGCGGTTGTGGTAGGAATCAGGCAGCAGCAACGCCATGGACACCCTCACGGCGTGGCCGGCGGGCAGCGCCGCTCCGCCGACAAGCGCCACGGCGGCGCTCGGCTGCGCCTCGGTGTAGTCGAAATACAGAGGGTGGCGCGCGGTCACCGGCTCCGCGACCCAGTGCCGGACGAGAGCGAAGCCGAGCAGGATGGACACGACAAACGCGGCGGCGAGCACTGCAAACGTGCACGCCGCGGCGAGCAGGCCAGTGGCGGCGCGCCGGAGTAGAGAGGCGACGGCAGCGGGCACGGCGCGCAGCCTGCCGATGAGAGCGGCGACGGGGTGGACGAGGCTGAGGATGGCAGAGGCGACGAGCTCGCCGACGAAGGCGGCCAGCCGAACGAGCCACCCTGCCGGAACGGCCAGGAACAGGAATACATCGGTGGAGTCAGCTCCGGCCGCTGGGTTTCTTGGCTCGCCGGTGTAGAAGTCATCGCCATCACCATCGCCGTCGGCGTCGGAGCTGGAGGCCGCGGCCGGCAAGAAGGGGTAGTCGCGGTGGTATTTGGATGCTGAATCCATCAGAAGCTGTGGACAATAGGGAATGGAGCAGACTCGGTCGAAGGTTCACCGTTTCCCTGTAGAGCTGAGCTGCTGGAGAGTGAAGAAGACGTACGCGTGGCAGGAGAAGGACACGTGGCACACTCCCCGTGCATGCAAGTGACCTCCTCTTTCCCATGCAGATCACCGATGGGAATCAATCCTCGTCACCATCCCAGCTCGGCTCATCACTCCCACTTGTCACCATCTTCAGCTGGTGGGGATTGGGTGCAGACATCATGCCAGCCAGCAGATGCATATCGAATTATCCACATGCTTGGAGATATAAATGAGATACAAAAGAGATATTCAAACATGAGTAAAATACAACAATTGTGATGGATATTGCATGCAACCAAAATGTTATTTACATTCAGGTATTAAGATGCAATATATGCTATCTGTGCAGTCTCTCTCTGTTTTTATATTATAAGTTGTTTTGATTTTTTTATATTTAAATATTTTTAAGTTTGGACAAGATTATATGAAAATATAGCAACAGTATCAACACAAAACAAACAGATTATCAAAATATGTTCAATGTTATATTTAATGAAACTAATTTGATGTTATAGATATTACTAACTTTTTTAAAAAAATGGTCATAATTAAAAAAGTTTTACTAAAAAAATTCAAAACGACTTATAATATGATATTATAAAATTAGAAGAATACATTGGTATGAGATATTTACGGGAATAGTTTTCCTGAAGGATGTTACCTTCGAGCAAGTTAGAATTCTTCATCAGGGTCCAATATCTCCATAATGCAAATGAGAATTTTCAAAGCATACACAGTATCTTAACACTACTGTGATTCTTATCAGAAGTCATAGAAAGAGGAAATGGACAAATAGTCTAACCTTTTGCTTCGTTTGAAAGGCATCGTCAATTTCAAGTTCTAGCAATTTCTTCATTTCCGCATTACGAGGTACACAATCAGCACCCAAGCAATCTGCAGTCCTTTGGACCTGCAATTTATTGGTTAGATAAAGCAGGTAATAAACAGATAATAAAATAATGGTACTACTTCAGATTGCATTGGACTGAACTTCACAATTACTTCAGATTTTAGTTACCTCACATATGGTAGTAGCAGTATCAACTGTTGCAACTTGTGGGCTACTGAGAATGGCATTCACCTTCTCACCTGAAAGTAGTTCTGCAGCCTTCTGAGACTGAAAGCATTTGACAAGCAATGAGCTTAAGTTTTTAGCTAGAAATCTATAATTTATTAACAGAAGAAGAAAGTGAAATACCTGTATGATTCCAAGCATGTTCAACGGTGCATAACCCATTCCAGCCAAACTAATCTGGAATACAAAGCAATGTAAATTTACATACATAACTGGTCAATCTCAACAACTACATGTTGTATACCTGGTGGTTCGCCTTTTACAAAAATACTAGTTAAATACCCGTGCGTTGCAACAGGAATTAAATAAGAGAACTCCACCTTACACTTTAAAGCCTAAAAAATTAAAATAATTTTTTCTCATTGTAAAATCTTCAACTCATATTATTTGTCATCTTTTTTACCTCACTTTAAAAAAAATTTCCCTGTTTGATAGCTTGAGATTGGGGAAGGAACAAAAGTTCGAGACAAAGACCCACATGACAGTGGTGGTGGGTGGTGACAAATTCACCACTCACCATCACCATTCGAATCTTTTAAAAGAGTATAGATATTCAAATTATTCTCTATAATTTACAGTCACAAATTCTTTACATAGTTTTCAGGTTGTAAAAAATACTTATATCAAATGAGATCGTTTCACTTACTTTTTCCTATTGCTAATTTTCAGTAATTACAAAATTAGCCCCCTAGGAAAAATAGAATGTGGTGCATATTGGTCCACAGAAGGTGTACACATGTGACATGTAGCCTAATGTTAGAGCACAGGCCACAGGGTTAAGATGGTTCAGATCATGGGTTCAAGTCCCTCCACTACCTACAATCAACAGTAGACGTACGGTTCCTCCAGCGAATTCTCTATTTTGTATATTCCACAATGCAAATGCGCATTTATTCATTTTCAAACATGCATACACAAAGGAAAATCCATAGTTCCATACCTCTGCACTGTTCTGTGTAGCTCCTTGACATACTAGAACGATCCTCTTGCTTGTCTTTGTACCTCCAGAACTTCCTGAGGCGACAGGAGAATTTGGGGTCTACAAAATAAAAACATGAGAGGATGATGATTAAATCATGGATCTATTTCTTTTCCTCTATCTATGTTTTGCCAAAATCTCTTATGTTTTATTTATCTAGAAGATGATGTCAAACAGGCTAGGCATGCCACATAGTACTAAAGGGAAAAGTCAGTTAGTTGTCCAAGCAAAGTTACACACACCTGATTTAAGCTGTTAAGGCATATACTTGGAGGCCTTCCACTAGTCTGTGGGGTGAAATCCAGCATACTAGCACCACAATTACTCTGGAGAAGAATCCGAAAATACTCTGTATACCAAACCCTGAAAACGAACGACACATGAGTTGAGCCGCGACCTTGGAACTACAAAATCAACAGAAAAGCTTAGCAGTACCACCAACCCAACGAAGTGGCAACAAGAGCCTGGTTCACTGAATTTTGTGCAACAACAAGAAGCACCGACTTGCCCTCATGTGCCAGGATCCTCTCCCAGCAGGCAGCAGTTGCGACGCGGTGTCCCAGAGGTCATGCACTGGGTAGTGCCCATCAATGCTGAAGTTGGCCGCATTCTTCAACAGAGCCTACAAAATCAGCAACCAACAATGGACAGATCACCAGCAAGGCATTTCCACAAGCACCAGAGGAGCACCCAACAAAGAAACCGGAACTGTTGAGGCATTTACACGAACACCCAGCAAGCGCTCCATCGATCCCAACCTGAAAGGAATAGAGGTCGATCTCCCGGAGGTCGGAGTCGGGGATGAGGCCCAGATGATCTCGGCGGTGAGGCGGGAGCGGGCGAGCACGTCCAGTGACCTGTCCAGCTCGCGCAAGCTCGACCGGCACAGGCGAGGCGTCGAGCGGTGGTCGCCGGCGACGGCGGTGGGATTTGGGCAGGATGCCAAATAGTAGTAAATTCTCCCATTTCTTCCTAACTTCTTGTTGGCACTATTTCTATTTTAAAGTTATTAATCATCAAGTAACTCGGCCATTCGATATTTCGCTATTAATCGTGAACCTTATGTTAATTTGTTGAATCACAATTTGGCCAAGGAAAAGTTGTATATGAGACCCAATGGGCTCGATGCAGTACATGTGATGACAACAATGATACTGCAAATGTATACTATACATTGCAAATTGGATATTTCAACTTAACACATACTCATTGTTTCATTTGCATCCTATATATGCTACTAACAGTGACAATCTGGCAAAATAAATAGATAATTGTATCAAGCAGAAAACTATCGTGTTTCCATCACTAGTAGTGCTTGAGACAATGTAGAAAGTATTGTTTCAGAACTTCTCTACATAAGTCGAACTCAGCCTTAGCTTCCATTTAAGCCAGACTGCGTACCAACCATATATACTTAATTTTTGTGTACGTCCTGCAAACAACTAGGGTTAAAACTTCTGCAAGTAAAGGAAACGTTTTGACACAACTAATTATCTTAATTTAAGTGATAATTTGCAAAACACCTGATGTTCTGTTGTTTTCAACTCATACTACCACATGATGGTCTATGTAGACCCAACTGCATAAATAACCACCAATGGCCCTCCCCTAATTCCCTCGTCAACTATTACAGCATATATAATTCTCATATAACAAAATATTCACCAAATTCTCCGCCCAAAGAAGACCA
Organism: Oryza officinalis; assembly: GCA_008326285.1. Lineage (NCBI taxonomy): Eukaryota > Viridiplantae > Streptophyta > Magnoliopsida > Poales > Poaceae > Oryza > Oryza officinalis. Next base: position 5,880,472 of record BDMV01000012.1, on the reverse strand, counting down.
TTGGAACCCATAATCTATTGACAATCCTATATACTGGACAAAAAATTGAGTACTCAATTAAAGAGAAGATGTTCTCTCCAAATGTTCCACATGCTACGAAGTACGCCAAAGGTGCTATAGCATCAAGGAATGCAGTCATTTCTTGATGGTTCCCTCTTCGTTCAATATAAATCCATGATATGATGGAAGAAAGATATCCAAATTCAGCAACAAGTCTACGAAGCGTCCTCCATTCGTCATCTGAACGGTACCTTGGAGGAGGAGGAGCCTCAAGTGGAGGAATCCTTAATCTGCCAGTGCTAGAGCGGAATGGAGGCATCCTAAATTTACAAAAGAAACACAATAATAAATTAGATTTCACGGAAATATATGTTTTCTATAAGTTCTGAGAAGAATTAGATATCTCATTGGCAATAATCAACTCATATCACATCGTAATATTGCTTATGGTTATTACCATTCCATATTAAGTTCATGCCCCCACAATATCACATACATACTGAGTACAGTAAGGGCCTATTTGGCAGGACTCCAACTCCTAAAATATAACTCTAAGAGTTGGGTTTGGAGTGGAGTTGTGAAGCAGTCTGAACCTCGCTCCACATCTCTAGTTCATTTTGTGAGAGCACTCTAGTCCACTCCGTTCTCTTTTTTGGGTAGAGCTGAAACCATTTGGTTGGGCTCTAGCTCCAGGAGAGGTGGAGTTGGAGCTCAGCCAAACATGCCCTAAATTGGATAAAAATCTAGTGATCATTTTCATATGACAAAGCCAGACATATTTTATGAATATTAGCTGTTATAATACCACAATTTGTTTTGAGAACGCCATGGGACAATGGTTCTGGGTATAACGAGCCAATGAAATCATATTTCCTTTGCTGAGTGAGATTGTCCAAGTCCTAACAGGAACAGAAACCTATATCTTAACTTCTGGATTCCTCGATCCATGTATAAAGGAATATATGCTAGTGAGTAGTAATACTGAATTTATGTGTGACAAGATCTAAGCAACCTTCATTTCTTCACTTGAATGAAAACAACTAAACAAGGTATTAGATTGAGAAACACATAGCAGTACTACAGAGAATGCCTTGTGATTTTAAGGTGATTCAACAACATGTCAACATCAGCATTTGATGATTTTTGTTGAGATATAATACATATAAAATATCCTAGTAACTGAAGGGGACAACAGTATGATGCCTGAATTGCCAGCAGGTTGTGAGCAGTTATATGAAGTGTGATCCGTTGAGAAGGAGATGGGAGAATTAGCCACATGTAGGATGTCTAGTTAGTGGGAGGCAAATATGTGTTTATAAAGTAGATACAAGAGGAAACAATGTTCCTATCCTCGCCTTCATTAGTTGTTTTGTAATACATCTGTTAACATTTAACAATCATGAGAAGTTCTTTTCTGACACCCAACCTACGGTTATGATCATGTGCATTCCATTTATTCTACCTTTACAAACAGTAGATACCATAGTCTGGTTTGAAATACTTATTACGCAGTTCTCCAATATACTAACTTTTGAACGTTGTAGAAAAAAAGGATAAATAATTGCACATTATTTATCCTGATATGTAAGCACTGGACACAAAACAGGAACTAAAAGCATGCAGGCAACCAATAGCACTACATAAAAAAATCCAGTTCCTATTTCCACTCAAAATTAAACCATAATATGAGCAACAGAATTATACAAACGGGTTTTCTCACATTACCTCAGTTTACAGTGCTAGAATGTCCCCCACTTCTAATCAACCTGTCAATATGCAACCACCAAAATAAGTGTAGTGACTAAGGTGGATTTCCGTCCACAATTAACTGGATTGCTCACAGCAAAGAAAAGAACAGAATAAAAGTAAACATAGTCCAAGAAAGCTAGGACTTCATACCAATGAAGACTTGTTTGATACTCACGTAAAATCAATCATACTGAACAAAACCCAGCACCCACCATACAATCCTCCTTAGGGTAAAACCAGGCCAAGGGAAAAGATTTACTCTCCACTCTGTTTTGAACATTGTTGAATTTGTTCCAATGGCATGAATTAAGTACAACACATGAAGTTTATAAATGAAAAAAAAAAGGCCCTAAAATTTTCCAAATAATAACACATTAAAATATATATGTAGAAAAATCAGCAAAATTGGATTTTGTATATTACTAAGAAAATTGAAGTACAAAATATCATCACAAGAATTATGAATTAGAGTAGATAAGATTCCAGATGGTCTTAACATATAATAAATCATTAAGACTAATCTTAATAACCTTGAAATAGAACACAACATAACAAAGACAAGCCTCACGTCCGCATACTCAGTGGAACGAGCAGACATTGGTACGCCCTTATGACCAAATATAAACAGAAAAGGGAAAAAAACTGCAGCAGAGTAAAAAATATGAAAGTAGTAGCCATGTCCAAACAACCAAAATTGGCTCTTACAAGACAAAATAATTGCATTCTGATTCAATAATAAGAACAATATTTTGTTTTGGATGTTAATTAGAACAGGCCAGACTCAGTGCATGCTAAGTAGGATGTGCTCAGTCAACAAGCAGCCATTGGCAGGTCCTTACGGCCGAATATATTCAGAAAGCAAGGAAAAAACTGCAGTTGAGTAGAAGCTTGCAAACAGTAAACATGCTCAAACAACAAAAAATGACATGAGACAAAATAGTACATGTATTCTGATTCTATGATAAGGTCAATCTTTTGTTTAGATGCTAATTAGAATTGGCCAGGCGCAGCTAAGTAGAATGTGTTCAGTCCAACAAGAGGTAAAACTACGAAGCAATAGCTGTGGAAACACTGGTAGATCTGAAATGCTCCAATAAGAATCACAGGGTAGTTAATCAACCCTATCTACTTGAACCTACTGAAGTAAAATCTGTGTTCAACCATATCTAATTGATACTACAATGACTATGATATGGTCCTAATGCAAAAATGCTCCATTTAAACACTTCACATCTTCAAATGGCGCAGTACCAAAAATATTCAAACGGATGTCTGCAACTGGAAAGAGATCGAAGTGAAGCTGTGGCAATGAAAAAAGACACAACTGCAACAAAACAAAAGGACGGGAAATGTCCTATTAGTGTCAAAAGTCTTAATATAAGAGTCCTGCATAGAGCTCCAAAGCTATACCCCAAATTCGGAACTATTCCCTCCACTCATAAATAGTTAACGTTTTGGATAAGATTTGGTCAAAATTTTGAAACTTTAACCATCAATACCTTCTAAAATACTTAGTTTGAAACATGAAAATGGTATGTGTAGATTTGCAAGATTCAGTAAACTTATTCTAATATGATATTGTGGTCAAAGTTGAACTCTTAAGAATGGGGGAAAAAAATCAGATGCCATATTTTTTAGTAGTAACTGATTGCCTTGAAATACAGGACCTTCCCGCAAGGATATGAAAGCACCTGTAGCAGTCATCTTTCCCTAATCCAGAACATCGCTGATGTTTCCTAGAGGCCGTCCACAAGACAATAAACACACAGTAATAACGGCTGAAGCCACTGAACTCTTCACACGAAGAGCAAATAGATTGTTGCACACATCCTACATTCACCTCATCACTCTCCTATTTATTTCCCCTATGTGTCATTAATCAAGAAGAGTATAAAAACCACAAATTTGATAGGAAAAGACAAGTACTATGTGATCTTGGACTGGAATTTGCTGATAGATTTGCTACTCGTGGTTGATGGTATTTGCTTTACAAAGATATATGTTTCCAGATCTCAGATCACCACGATCTGGCTTTAGTAAGAAAGCTCTTTATAGAAATATTAGAGTGACCTAAATAGGGACCTAAATATCAAAATCAAAGCTCTTTCCTGATCGCCGCCCAGGACGTAAAAAAAAAAATCGGATCAAATACCTAGGTATTCTTGCTTTACGTGGGAGGAGGAGGAGACTAACCGGAGACGGGCGCCGTCGCTGTTGTCGTTGTGGCGAAGGCTGCGAAGGGGGTGGTGATGCCGAGGCCGAGGAACTCGGAAGGGGACGCCCGTAACAACAACAAGCGATTGGCACGAGACGGGGATGAGGAAGTGGAACCGAGGAAAACGAAGCAGTCCTGGAACATGACTACAAAGTGCTCTTATCCTCTTGGATCGGCTCGGAAGGGCCGGGATTCATTGCCTGTATTTTGCACATGGCCTGTTCGAAATTCGGCCGGTCCGGGCCAGCACGGCACAGACCTCGGGTTTTCTTGGGCTTTTACTGGGCATTCGGGCTGCGAAATGTGGGCCTAACCTTGTCCCGGGCGAAGTCCATCCCTTAACCATGGTCAAATATCATTATATCCCTTAACCATAAAACTGGGTATATAGTGTCCCCAACTTTTAAAATCAGTGAAAATCGATTCCCTCGGTAGTATTGAGAACGGTTTTAGCTGATGTACCACCTACGCGGCTTTATTGACTTTGTCTTCATCCCATGTGTCATCTGCATGATGCTTATATGGCATTCTAGTCAGCCGCAGAGACCCCTTCTCAGAGCAAGAACCGAATGCCAAGTGCCTCTTCGGCAACGATGCCCTTGGCCTCCTCCCTCCTTTACACCACAACTAAATTCAAGGGGAGGGGAACTGGCCAATGAAGTGGTAGAGGTGGTAGGGCGAGAAGTCGAACCGGAGTCGAGGCCATGAATACTGCACTGTCTTTGCCACCGCCTCCTCAGTCGCAACCTCTATCGCAGCCTTGTCCCCACAGCGTTCGTGAACTCCGATGCCGCTTCCTCATTGCCCATGTCTGCTTCGACAAAGCAACCGTATAATTTCGATGTGAGTTTTGAAGAGAAGAGAGATGGTGGTCAACAGGTCGTTGACACGTGGCCTTATGTAGGTTCCACTATATTTTTAAATTCTTTTTTCTGATTGTAAGCCACGTAGTCACCATGTAGGACGAGTACTAAGTTTTGGGGGATGATTTGTACCAGGTTTTACGATTGAGGGATACGAATGAAATTCGTTCGATCCATTATTGAGGGATGTAAGTGGACTTTTCCCTTGTCTTGGTGTAGTGTCTAGGATTGCCAGGTCGGGCTGACCAGTTCGACCTATTCCAAGGATTGTTTCTTGGAATTATGTAACTAGTTCTTGAGGCTGTGTTGGGTGGTATGGGTTAGTAAGATGAATTAGTGTATAATTAATTGTGTATTAGTTAAAAAATAAAAAATGAATTAATGTATTTTGTAAATAATTTTTTTATATATTTTAAAAACTATACCGTTTAACAGTTTTAAAAGTGTACGCGTAAAAATGAGAAAATGAGAGAGAGAATTAGGACAGCCTGAGTCTAGTAACCTCTCCATTTGATGGTTTACTCACTGATGGTGAACGATTACTTTATGTAGTGATGGTGTTGGTGGGTAATCCGTATCAATAGACCTTCACTAACCTCGGGTTTTTAACCTCCGGCAAAACCCAAAGTCCCATTAGGGAAGTACATTTTGTTTTAAATCGTCCCAACCGGTTCTCCACTATATAACCGACCATCTCCGTAATGTCTGTCCAATCAAGTTTTAGTAGCAATTTAAGTGAACGATGTTTCGGATTGTCCAGTTTTCGTACGCGCTTCGTATTAGTTTCTTTGTGTGTATAATAGAGTTGTTAAAAAAATTGAGCGACAAGTTTCACTCAATTTGGAGGTGGTTTGAACTAGTTGTGAATTTTTAAACATTGCAAACAGATTTAATTCCTGGAAAATAAGAAACTGTATCGTGCATGATGTTTATTTCTTTTCCCGTATTATTTTTTTGAAGGAAATGGCTTGGCTCACTGACAGGTCAGTCCTACTGGATTTTTGTTTTTGTTGAAATGATTTTTCAAAGGGAAAGTTGCTCTGGGAATGACAGGGTGGGGCCGTGGTTAAGTTTTGACCTGGTCAAGGTTGACCCCAATATTGGGCCCATTCGTCAGTGGCGCGGAGTTCTGATTTAAGATTTAGTTAGAGTACTAGAAATTTCGCGGCGTGGAGCAGGGCTTAATTAAAGCTTGTGCATGGCTTAATCAAAGCAGCCATTAAACACATGTTAGCTATTGTTCCTCTCTAGTTCCATTTAGCTTTANTATATATATATATATATATATATATATATATATATATATATATATATATATATATATATATATATATATATATATATATATATATCATACACTAAAAATAGAAGAGTTCATATAAGTAAAAGATCACAAATAGTCTTGTACATAGTCTTCTTAACAAAGCAACTTTGTCATTAAACTAACAAACTTTATATACCAAAAAATTGGTCGACTACACTGTTTGATTCAGCTTAAGATTATTATAATCTAGATTATTAGGAGTAATCTGAAACAAACAGACATATAGATTATTGTGATAGATTATTATAATCTAGAACCCATATTAGTATAATCTGGTAATCTCCTTCAAAGGTGCTTTTATCAGATTATTGCATGGCTAAAGACCCACTGCCCCTTGAGATTTGAAAATATTTACCCACCTCTACCATCCATCCGAATAAATAGCTGAGGGTATTATAGACTTTAGCCTTTTAAACCCAGTAATTTATGTCTCCAATAATCAAGAGAAACAAATAACTCACAACTTATTCTATTCTAGCTTATTATAATTTTGCTTATAATAATCTGGCTCAATAATTTAAATTACAATAACCTTAAGCTGAAACAAACCAGGCCTAATAGTGGGTGGTCAAATAACATAAGTCTAACCAAAAAAAGATCGATAGTAACTTTTTTTGTGTGTGACCAATACGGAGACATACAGGAATTAGAACATAGAACCACCCTGTCTCTTTTACATTCATCATATCCTGATTGCTCATGGTAAACAAATCACAAATTCTAAAATTTGGAAGTATGATACTGCAATAGAAAAGAGCTACAGAACTACGTTTAGTAAATACAAAGGCAAGAACAACCAGCACAAAATCATTTAGTTTGAGAATTAGTATAAAACCTAAAGAACACAACTGCTTGTGCTCGGGAAAGCACCGATTCTATGTAGAAAGACAAAAAGATCATCGACAGAATTGTAGAGTATCTCACTCATATAAAGAAAACAGCTTGACAAAGTTCATAGGCGTTTCCATGAACTTGACCTAAATGATATATTTATATAATTAGTAGTTCGTAAACATGAAATAGAGCCTGCAAAACAATAGTCATTACTCAGCACTACAATCGGTAGGCCTCCTAACAGAAACAGAGCCCGCCAAAAAGCAATATTTAGGCTGCGTTCGAAATTACTACAAACACAAGATAAAGTTTTAGATATTCGTGGCACGTTTTTCAAACTGCTAAACGGTGTGTTTCGTGTGAAAACTTTCTATATGAAAGTTACTCTAAAATATCAAATAAATCCATTTTTCAAGTTTGTAATAATTAAAACTCAATTAATCACACGTTAATGTTATCTCGTTTTACGTGAAACACTTAATTTTTATCTTTATTTTTAGAAGATTCAAATACCACCTTAAAGACTGAACCTACAAGGATAGATAATTAGATAGCGTAGGAAAAGAGGAAACTACATATCAGATGTAGCGGCCTCACTAAATTATGGCTCAAACTATCAAATCCGTACAGCTGTTCGATGGATCTCTCATGCGGAATAGTCAGCTAAGAAAGGAAAGATGATTTATATTTATTTGGTACACATTTTGTAGTGGCTGTAAAACATTTTTGAAAGCTATGAGCGATAAGGTCATATTTCAAGGAGGTATGCACAGCACATATTTAACAAATTTCGAAGCTGAATAAATGTTTCTGGAACAAACACTGTAAAGTACACAACGCTCGTACACACACAAGATTTAAAAGAATAATAAGAGCCATCAGTAAAAAGACAGAATGTTAAGGTAATGTGTGTGTATATATAAATATATGCGCTATAGGAAAGATGACGGTGAACTTTGTCTACTGCAAGCTGCACAAGAGTAAATCCAGCTTATCTACTTAGGCTGCATTCGGATGTGGGTGTTGGTAACTAATCCCTCTAACACGTAAAACGGAACGACTCATTAGCATATGATTAATTAAGTATTAATCTATTTTTTAAAAAAAGATTAATATGATTTTTTTAAAACAATTTTGTATATAATTTTTTTGCAAAAAACACACATTTTAGTAATTTCAAAAGCGTGCATGTAAAAAACGAGAAAAGTGAGTTGAGTAAGATGGGGAAAGAACACAGGCTAAATATCCTTGCAAGTTCCTAATAGGCAAAGAAATATAAAGCAGTCATCACCTAGGAACCAAATCAAAATATTTCCATATGCTCACATATTTTCAATTAAGGCACTACTGCAATCCAGAAGTCCAAATCATACCCTAATATTGTCAACCGTGAAAATATGTTCCATACAAGGGAGAAAAGAATACAATATAATGGCGACCTGGTTGGTTTGTTCACATATGAATATCAGGATATCATGCCAGTCATGTTTGCTCTCCTATCTGCACCAACAACAAAAGATAGCAATCATACATACATAAGAAAAACATTGTCCATTTATTGACGGCACCCAAATTTTGATCATAACATAATTCATCTACCATTAATCCCGTTTTAATCTGGTTTCATCTTTCATGTCTATTATATACATCAAGAAGACAGAAAAGAATAGATAGAGAAGTGGAACACAAAATGTCTATTATTCATTTTTGCGATTCAATCTACAAATTAATACAAGCGGATCAGGAGTTCGCTACCTTTTTTTCTACCTCGGTCTACATTAGAGCTTTCATGTTAGATAATGTATTATGTAACCCGTGTCTTGCAACAGAGTAGTTTAACAGGATTGCATAATCTAGAGATAAGTTTGGAGAGATAAATTTAGAGGGTGAGACTCTCTTCTCTTATTCAATCATTTCATCAAATGTATAAAATTAGCAGCCCTCTTCTATATATAGCCATATTGTATATATGTAAGCTTAAGTGATAGGTCCAATGAATGTATTTGGGTCAGACTTTTATGTGCCAAGTCCAAAGGTTTCTCAACAACTATTTAGCACATGAGCGTTTCCAGACACATTTTCTCCTACAAACTTTCAAATGAAAATGTGTGCGCAAAGAACATCACTATGCTAAATATCAATTCCAAATTCTACGAGCACATTTCGAATTCGGATAGACCTCGTTGAGCCTTGTTTGGAATACGTCTATTATACATCCCTTATCTCTTGCTTCTTATTGAATCGCCTCCCTCGACCGTAAAACCAAGTATAACGTCTCCCCATCTTCAAAAACCGATGTAAATTGGCTTCTTCGGTGGTTTGGGAAGCGGTTTCTGATGACATGGTAGGTTGACAGCAATTGACTCGTCGAGTCGGCAAGTGGGGTCCACATGTCAGGGACTCTATCTTCTTCCTCTGGCCTTCTCTTTGCTCCATCTCTCCACTTTCCCCTCTCTTTCTCGTGATCTCTAGGCCATCAAGGAGAGGGGCAATGGCCGGTGGAGAGGAGCAGGCCAGTTCTTGAGTAGCTCCTGGCCCTGCTCCTACCCCCACTCCGACCGCTCGGGAGAGAGGAGACCTTGACCGACATCTCTGGCGGATGGAGCTAGAACGCCAGCCTCTTGTGCCACCATAGCCTCCCGCTCCTATCATTGCCCGCCTCGCCGTTGTTGGGATCTCGTTTGCACGGGAGGAGATGGAGATGGCGCTAGATTCAGCCATCAACCCCTTCCGCATGTGAGCCCGTCGCCTCGGCCTTTGCTGCTCCTGTGTGCCTACCTCTCCACATTGACCTCACTGCCTCTTGAACAACCTCAAGATGGCGCGTTTCATCCTTCCTTGCCGCCCAAGAAAGACGGGAAGGGGATGTGTCCATTGCCGTATCCCTACCGCGTCGGCCTCTCCCCCTCTTCCTCCCTCCCTTCGAAGCTGGGAGACTCCTACTCCGCTGTTGGGCATGTCGTGGGAAGGCAGGCAAGGGAGGTTGTGGTCATCGCTGACGGGGTTTATGCCGTCGGTCTCAGGGAAGAGCTGGAAAAGAGAGGAGTTGGGGGGAGGGGGGTATGTGGACCCCACCTGCTGACTCAGCAAGTTAACCGCGGTCAGTCTATCACGTCAGCATAAACCATTTCCCAAACCACTGAAAGAGTCGATATACTGATTTTCGAAGAGGGGTAGGCATTATACTCGGTTTTATAGTTAAAGGAAGTGATTCAATCAAAAGCAAGAGAACGAGGGACTAAAATTGACTTATTCCGCCTGGTTTTGACTCTGCTGGGCTGGATGAAACGGTCCAATATTGATTCCTCCCGGTGAAGGCTCAATAGTAAGACGAGCACAATCTTCCCGAATTTTTTTTGTTTTTAGATTTTTTTTTTTTAATATTTACAGAAATATTATAGCGCCCAAAAAATTTGCAAAACTAGACCCTGCCGCCCTTCGCAAGGGCGGCAAGCCGACGTGGCACTCCATATGTTGTTCTAATCTATGGCCGCGTTCGATACTTCTGAAACAGTGAAGATAAAAAANAGTCAGTAGCAATAGCTAAGCCAACAGACACAAATGCACGATCCATTTTACGCTCCTGCTTAACAGAATATTTCTTTAATACCTTAGTATAAGAAAAATGGGTAAAACTTTTATGTAATTTGGGTTTTAAAAGCCTAAGCTGAAAAATAAATTGATGAAAAGAATACCCCGAAATCAACTCCAACACAAACTTTCAGAGTTCAAACGGCTGGTAAGACAACTAACATACCGCAATAGTAGATAACTTCACTGGGCACCCCACAATTTCAGATCAAGAAAGGATCGCAAACATCAATTGTATATCCCCACAATTTAAGATAAAGAAAGGATCATATAAACACATTAATTGTGTATCCAAACTGCAGAAATAATCAGAAAAGCATTGGTCACAAATACAACACATCAAACACCGCAAAAAGTTTGCACACAAATGAAGACAATGGTTGTTGTAAAAACATGCTAAACAAACAACAAAGCAACCCAAAATTTCAGAAAAAGAAATGGTATACATTGCGCAGAATAGTTATGTGACCACGATCTGGAAATGATCGCAGTCACTTCAAACGAGGGATTATCATAAGCATTCAGCACAACAGCATCCTAGTTCATCACCAGAAAAGATAGTTCCTAGGGTAATCTTCACTATGCTTCAATGCGGAGTATACAATCAGATTAACAATTGCACATCTAACTGAATGGATCAGCAGAAATGATCAAAAAATTATCAGGAATGCTTCCATTGAGACTACCAATCAGCACAATTGCATCTAAGTATAGAAAAACCATTATCTCATCAACACATCAAAGCAACGAGAGAACTTAACACAATATAATCATCCATACCATAGACACACCATCCAACAGGAATCAAAAGTAAACTCGCATCGCATCATCAATTGACATACCATCCAACAGGAATGGGAAAACAAAAGTAAACTCGCATCGCATCATCAATTCAGTAACAGATAATATTCCAAGAGGCTACTATTAGTTTTTCAATTTAAACGCAGAACAAAACAAATATCATCTGAAGAACATGTAAACCAACAGCTCATCTCAGCTCATGATAACAGATTGAGGCATAAAAAGCATTAGAGTAAAGCAATCAGAAAGCAAAACTCTCATCGCATCATCAATTCAGTAACAGATAATATTCCAAGAGACTACTACTCAAGTTTTCCAATTTTAAACGCAGAACAAAACGCATATAATCTGAATGACATGTAACCAACAGCTCATCTCAGCTCATGATAACAGATAAAAGGAATGAAAAGCATCAGAGCAAAGCGAGCAGCAGTAAGCAAGCATCAACCTAGGCCTTCTGGTTGTAGACGTAGGTGAGGCCGCACTTGCCGCAGTAGTGGCGATCGAAGTGGTTGGCCATGAAGGTGCCCGCGCCGCAGTCGTTGTTGGGGCACTCCTTCCTGAGCCTGGTGACCTTGCCTGTGGCGTCGTCCACCTTGTAGAACTGGAGCACGGCGAGTTTCACCTTCTTGTGCTTGTGCTTGATCTTCTTGGGCTTGGTGTACGTCTTCTTCTTGCGCTTCTTGGCGCCGCCGCGGAGGCGGAGCACCAGGTGCAGGGTGGACTCCTTCTGGATGTTGTAGTCGGCGAGGGTGCGGCCATCCTCGAGCTGCTTGCCGGCGAAGATGAGGCGCTGCTGGTCTGGCGGGATCCCTTCCTTGTCCTGGATCTTGGCCTTCACGTTGTCGATGGTGTCCGAGGACTCCACCTCCAGCGTGATGGTCTTCCCCGTCAGGGTCTTCACGAAGATCTGCATCTTGGCGGCGGCGGGTTGGTGTCGCCTCCGCGGCTGCGGCGGCGACGGTGACGGCGAAGGCGGCGGCGGCGAGAGGGGGAGGGGAGATGGCTAGGGTTTTGGGCGGCGCGTGTGGAGATTTCCTTTATAGAGGAGGTGGAGCAGCGTGGGCTGTTCGATCTAGGGGTTTTCGGATCGGACGGCTGAAGTTCATCTGGATTTGTTGGGCTGGGCCTGGTTCGTTGCTTCTCTTCCGGCCCATTACTCAGGATAGGGCACTGGTTTCTTTTATGTTTTCCGCTTCCTTGCTTCGAAAACGCCTCATAGTTTTCCGCTTGCGTGGGAGCAGAGACTGAAAAGGCGTATTGAACCATTCGTATAAATCATCTCCCTTTGATGTAAAGCATATTCATACTGATTTAATTTTAATATCAATACGTAATAGTTATAAAGTTTTCAAATCCTACTTTAATAGAGTGCAGTATTTTCACTTGAATCAATTTACTTTTGAGATAGATTTCACCAATTCATTTGACCAAGAAAAAGGTTAAAGAGGATGGAAATGGAATGCAATAACACGAAAGGTCTAAGTGTAATCAGAAATCAGTACTGAAGTAGTTTCAATGGTTCTTGCATTTGCATCACAATTCAGATTAAACTTAACAGAATGGAGAATGTTCTGATCAGTCTATGTACAAGCATTCAGGGTGCAGATCACCCGCGCAAATCAGTGTATTCCCAGATGAGATCCACACGCATTGTAGTGATCATGAGATGTAGGCCTTGACGAGATCGGTGAAGTTGCAGACGTCTCCTGTCCTAGGGCATGTAACCTTGCCTCCATTCTTCTTGGCCATCTCATCAAGAGCCTGAGGTAGGATAGAATGAACAGCAAGCAACGAATTATCAGTGTGGCACTACGACGGTTTCAAGTATGAACTTGCAGATCGGCATAATGCCGTAATGACCTGCTTCAGCCTGTAATGTTTTACCTTGGTGCTATAAACATAGCCATTCGGGAAAACGAGCGGTGGGTTCTCAGTGTCCATGAGCTCCTTGGCTATGTAGCAGACAAGCTTTGAATGGTGCTGCTTGGAGAATGGAAGCGGCTCTGCTAGTTTCCGGAAGCCAGGCAGGGATAAGGGGTCTTCTTTGGGGCAGTTACCATCGAAGCAGAATCTAATGATGGTCAAGGATAAAAGAGAATGTAATTACAATGCTACTGGTTTATATTAAATGGTAAAGGTGAAGTGAAAAACAATGATCAGGCGAAGGATACGGAGTCTTCAGAGCTGTGAGCCCTGCTTGCATATAGATGTTCAGCAACGGCTCCAATGTCATGCCATACAATTTGCAGAATTCTTGCTTAAACTGGTCCACAAGGGAGTCCCACTGATTTTGCTCAAACAGGACCTACAAGTAACATCGTATCATGTATGAAGACCCTATATGCTGCAGCTCCACTCCTCCAAAAGGAGTTGATATCAAATGACTCTCCAATAATGCAAATATAGATAATATATATTTTAAAATCTATTATTGAGCATGAATAATCCAACTCAGGTCTGTGGTCAGATTTGTGATGTAGGTGTGCAGTGACACAACAAAAACCAAGAGAACATAGATAATATGCTAACCTTGTAAGGAGCACAATTTGTACTGCTTCTGAAAACCAATGTCGCTGTAACACGCTGCAATTCTTTCATATGTGTAGCCCCCCAGGGAGAAAGGTATTTCCGAGCATATGCTATAGCATGCATGAAGTTCTTGGCCTTGACAAGTTCCACAAACTCTTGAAGCCTCAGAAAAAACTCAAGCTTACTCTGCAGGGCAAATAACAAAGGCACTCTAATCAGGGCTAATAATAAACATTCTAATGTACAAGAACTAACGATTGTGTTAACATAAAGCTGGTAAATATATGCTAGTCAGCAACTAAAAAAATATGGGTTTATTTTATGTATTTGAAAATGATATCAGGAAATGTTGTATACTAAGACAGTAAAACCATACTCATTGATATACTATGCACTCTCCCCTTAATATTTCCCCCCTGTTTCTTTAGACTAGGATGCTTTCTAGCAGAGGATGTGTAATCGTGTAGAACAAATCACCTCCAAATTCCAATAAAAAAGATAGAAGAAAGTTACAAGATTTCAGAATATCAGCCAGCAAACCGGCATGATTCTTGTGCTATCAGAAGTCAGAGCTATCAATAGTTAGATACCAATGCAAGCACCAGATGCAAGCAAACCAATAAATGTAATATAAAATAGCACAGTAAAACAAACCTTTGATTTCTTTAACCGAGACCTGTTTTCTGCACACCAAACTAAAGCAGGAGCAATTTCCTTGTTCTGAAGAGAATCAATTACTCTTTTTGCATCGAGAAAAACATCAATGTCAACAAGGTCCTGCATATCAATAGTTGACTAATCAGATTATGCTCCAATGAATATCTATGGGTGCAGATAAAGGAAGTAGGTACTGATCATTCTGACTCCAGCATGAATTGAATTGATAGACTACTACTTATATACTAGTGGACAGCAAATCTTTACTCTTAAGTATTATTACAGAAAAGGTTTTGTGTTCATGCCATATCCAAAAAGCAGAAAGCAACATGTTTGGCTGCTCGCCAATAATTACATACATTTGTACAAGAAAAGAATAATGGTAACTGCAAAATAAAGATTAACTTATGCTACGTCATCTGCATTCACATACAGAAGAGATAGGTTTAAACAAGCATTCTCCTTTGTTTGGTAGGAGGGTTGTCAAGCATAACATGTAAGAGACTGCAAAACTCAACTGGAGTAGAAATCGAATAATGTGGATAATCAAGGTACTAGTAACTGGTCAAATTAAGGATAACGGCAATATTAGGCCCTAGTTCGTCAAAGGATTATACATGGAAAGGAGGTCTCTGGCAATCTGAACATTACATTCATACATCTTCTTCGCAAGATTAGTTAATTTACTTCAACAAACTTGACGGATCATTTCAGCGACAAACAATCAATATGGCCAATGGATAAAATTTCCGGTTATTGATTGCTCTGTTGCCACTAATATGAGGTTAGTGAACAAACTACATGCACGGTCAATGGAAATCTCTCCTTGGTATGCTCTTCCTGTCCACTACCATTCTTATACCTGAATGCCGGAAGTCTCCGCGAGCTTCGCGGCGGTGTCATAGTAGGACATCCGCAGCATGTAATCAACCAGGATCCGCTTGAGACGCAATTCCTCCCACTCAGCGTCGTCGCCGGTGCTCGCCGAAGCCAGCCGGTTGAGCCGCGCCCGGCACCTCTGCACCTGCAGCTCCTCCGCCCGCGCCCCCTCCTCCATCTGGAAGACATAATCATCATCAATCAATCAATCCATCAGCAACGAAATGGGATTTCTCCAACCAAGTAGGATCCGAATAGAATAGAGAACCAATCGATCAACGAGTCAGGATCTTTTCGAGGGCAAGTGTGGATTTGGCGAGAGACTGATTGGGGCGAAGTGAGGTGGGGGAATTGGGGGCAAGGGCAAGTACCTTGCGCTTGAGGCCGTGAAGGCGGGAGACGAGGGACGTGAGGTGGTCGACGGCGGCGGCGTCACCGCTGCCTCCTCCTCCCGGCGCGGCGGCGGCGGAGGCGGAGGAGAGGACGGCAGCGATCTCCTTCTCGGCGAGGCGGTGGTTGGTGCGCACGGTGGACTTGAGGGCCTCGAGGGGCACCCGCACCAGCTGGTGCTCCAGCCGCACCGACTCCGCCGCGCGCGTCTGCCTCCCCGCCGCCGCCGACGAGGCCGACGGCGACGGCGATGGCGTGTCGATGGCCATCTCCATCTCTTCCTCTTCCTCTTCTGTTCTCTTCTCTTCTCTTTTTTTTTCCCTCTTTTCTCGGTGAGAGAAGAGGAAGGAGGAGTTGTGGATAGTTGGAGAAGGTTTTGTGATGGTTACTCTACTTGTTGGCTTGTCTGGAATCTTGGATAGAGATGTGATTTTGTTTTTGGGCTTAATTTAATCCAGGCCTTAACATCAGGAGATATAAAATGTTTCCTTTGTATTGCATGATTCAAATCGTACAAAATTGGATCCTAAAGTTTGATAAACTCTGTCAAGATCTATGTTGTGTGACATGTGACGAAGTTATACTTTGGTACTCAATTTTAGAAAGCATTTGCAGTTTGTTTGGTTAGGGGTGTTTGAGAGAGGGAATGGGAGTTTAGGAGATTTAAGCATTTTAATCTCAGTTTGATTGGATGATATGGGAATTTTAGAGGGATTAGGATGAAAATTAATTGATCCAACTCTCACTAATCCTACCGTTCATCATGACCTTTGCACCTTAAAACCCACGCACCAAACAATGAACGTGAATCAAATTTCCAAACAAGATATTGAGATTAAAAATTAAATTCTCACGTTAATTTCCTCCCTCAACTCCCAGAGCTAATTTCCATGCCCCTCCCCAATTGTTGCCAAACAGGCCGTTGGTATAAAATTTCAGGAGTTCGGTTTCATATCATTCCTGTATAGTATTGTTCCACGGGAATTTTTTTAAAAAAAAGATCGCAGAGGTCTTACTTGACGCTGGAAGCAACAAAACATTTGCCCAAAAAAGAATCCAGTGCCAAATATTTATTTCAATAAATCGCCCTTGACCTTGTGGTTTCGTTGACAAGTTCGAGTAACCAGGCAGAACCGAAGACATATTTGCAAGTTTGCAACTGCAAGTAATTTCAGTAGAATTCAATAATTTGAGCAATAATGAATCATGGAAAGATTTGTGACATGCACACAATTATACATCTTTTATGTCCCAACAAAGATACTGAAAATTAACTATCAGAATTGGGATTAAGCAAAAAAATCCAGAGATGAAGGGAGCCATCTGATCTAGGAGAGCCAGCCTCAGTTGTATTCTTGTCTCAGGTATCAACAGAAAAAAGAAACACATTCAGCATGAAGTTTTTACCATATTATTAAGGAGTAGGAACAGACGCACCAGCTAGCAAGGAAAAAGAATATAACTACAATCAGATGAAGGTGCGAATTCACAGTTTCACTGAGGAAACGGTAAACAAACTAGATGTTTTAACCACATCGTTCCATATTATTTCAAAACTTTTGGGGAATATTTTGAGATGGCAGTTGAAACTGTATCATGATTTAAATGTGAATCGCCTTCAGGTAGGTCTGTAGGCAGGCTTCCTTCAGGGCTTCGCTCACTGTTGGATGCGCATGGCATGTCCGTGCAACATCCTCACTAGATGCTCCATACTGAAGTGCAAGCGCCGCCTCATGGATTATCTCACCTGCATTGGGGGCCATTATATGTACACCAAGGATTCTATCGGTCTCCTTCTCGGCCACTACCTTGACCAACCCTTCAGCATCATCAATCGCCTTTGCACGGCTGTTGGCCAACAGAGGGAACTTCCCAACCTGATAGGCCACTCCTGATGCCTTGACCTGTTCTTCCGTCTTCCCAACAGAAGCCACCTCTGGGTGTGTGTACACCACTCCAGGTACAGTGTCATAATCTACGTGACCCTCTTTTCCTGCGATGAATTCAACACAGGCAACACCATCTTCTTCAGCTTTATGTGCAAGCATGGGTCCAGGGATTGCATCCCCAATCGCATAAACACCCTTAACATTTGTCATAAAGCGCTTGTCGACAAGGATTCTTCCACTCTTGTCAGTCTCAACACCAAGGGCGTTCAACCCAAGACCAGAGGTGTATGGTACTCTGCCAGCAGATACAAGAACAATATCACACTCAAGAACACTCTGCTCTCCACCAGCTGCAGGCTCCACGGTTAACTTGACACCACTACCAGAGGTATCAACCCCAACAACCTTTGTCTTAAGCATGAACTTCATTTTCTGCTTCTCCAGCATACGCTGGAACTGCTTCCTAATCTCTCCATCCATTGATGGGACAATGTCAGATGCAAATTCAACGACAGTGACCTCAGACCCTAGCCTGTTCCAGACAGAACCCATCTCTAAACCAATGTATCCAGCTCCAATAACCACCAACTTCTTTGGTATTTCTGAAAGAGCAAGAGCACCAGTAGACGACACTATCTTCTTCTCATCTATTGTAACTCCAGGAAGTGATTTCACATCTGAGCCAGTGGCAATGATTATGTTCTTCCCTTTAACAGTAGTGCTACCACCATCGAGCAAGTCAACAGATACCTCTGAAGGGGATACAAACTTTCCAAATCCTTTGACATATTCAACCTTGTTCTTCTTGAACAGACCTTCAATCCCTTTAGTGAGACCAGCAACTGCCTTGTCTTTCTGTGACATCATGGCAGGCAGATCTATTTCAAGATTTGAGAATTTGATACCATGGTGTGCAAAAGAAGCCTTGGCCTCATGGTACATATGGGACGAATGCAGGAGAGCCTGAAATGATAAAAGAAATCAAATAAGATGCAATGCAATAACCAGCGAAACAATGCACTTACGGTTTGCATGCTACCAAATATGCCAGCTACAAATATATAACTGCAAAAGCTAAGTACAAAACTGGTACTTCAGGAGGGTTCGCAGTAGCATTTGAACAAGAACCTCTCGGTATATCTATCTACTTCAGCGTGGTTAACATGACCAATTTGACAAGCATGGGTGAAGATATAACATGTATGAAATCAACAAAAACGTTTGTTCAACTAAAGTTGCATTCCAAAAGGATAACCATAGTACAGTTCAAAGGAAGTACATAGTATTTTATCTAGAGTTGAATTATAAACAAGAATAAAGACTAGACCTAAAGGCTGTATTTGATCAATGATTTTTTGACTACTAAGCTACAGATAGAAAGTGGCAGCTATAGATGAGAAAAACTGAAGCAACAAGCTGAAAATGGAACTCTTAAAGAGCAAAATACTGAGACTGCCTTCTCGATATTTAATTAATATTTCTCTCCCCATATGAACAGACAAATATCATAAAAAGTGGCATTATATTGGCTAAATAAATGGTGCATTAGCATTCCAGACCAACTTTTGAGACCAGTTATCCATCCCTAGCTTCTAGATTTATTAGAACACAAAAAAATGTTCCAGTTTTTGTGTTGGATCAAGTAGATTAAAGCAGTTTGTCATGACAGACCTGGCCCCAACCATGGACTCTAAGAACTAAAATGACATAGATCTAATAATAAACCCTCCAACTACATGCTCAATGATGACTAGCTAATGAAGACAGGTGCATATTTATGCATCCTAGCAGTACAAGTGTAGAACAAACAATGAGATAATCAAACTCAGAGTACTCAACGTTCTTAACTAAGAAATGGCAATGCTATTCAGATCAACTTCTTTTTGGTACTTAAGCTCATCTTATCAGAATCTCCCACTAGCAGACCATTAAAGTTGTTGCACATTAATTGGACACAGGAGTTAATTTTTTTAAAAAAAACTTTTAACTGTACTTGTGAGTAAAAAGAACTTCCAAAAATCACAAAATTTTCTCTAACAGATATCCGAACGTTGGCCCACTGACAAAAACTCAGGCCTACGCGTAACGCATATTACCCCCATTGTGCTTCGTAATTCATAATAAATCGATGACACAGCTAAATAGAATGGGTCGAAGTGATTCATCACCTCCTAACCAACAACAGCAAAGAAGAAAAGGAACTGACTGAAACTAATCCACACATTCGGACAATTTAATACTCCTACAAAATCCAGCTGCAAATAGCACCAATAACATTATCAGCAAGTCCCAAACTCCTATCACACGAAAATTCGAAATTTGCATAACTGACACTCTGGCATGAAGAGCAGAAACCATAACAAAATTCACAACACCACACCCCCAAATAGCTCGTTGAGCAGGTCCCATTCTCTGGCATTCACATGGATAATCAAAATTCGCAAAACTCTCAATGTATCAAACAACTACAGCCTATACACACCTCCTGCACAACGCAAACCCTAACGCCCAAAAGTCGTCGTAAGATTCGCACGGATCTACGAGCTACGGGACCAAACAGCGGGGAACACGCAGCCATCCCAGATCGCGGCACGGAGACGATACCTTGGAGGGGATGCAGCCGACGTTGAGGCAGGTGCCCCCGAGCGTCCCCCTCTTCTCGATGCAGGTGGTCTTGAGCCCTAGCTGCGCCGCCTTGATGGCGGCCACGTAGCCGCCCGGCCCGCCGCCGATCACGACGACGTCGCTCTCCTCCCCCGGCGCCGCCGCCGCCGCGTACCCCCTCCACGCGGACGCCCACGCCGCCGCCTGCGTCCGCCGCAGCAGCACCGCCTCCGCCGCGCGCCTCCTCGCCAAGCTCGCCATCGCCATCTTGCGGGATCCTCTTCGCTATGTTTTTTTCTTTTCCTCTGCTTGCCTCTCTGCGCAAGAAAGGAGAGGAGAGAATGGCAGAATTGTAAATACGAAGAGTTCGGGTACGAATACCGATTTCGACGGGAGCGTCTACGTTATACGTATGCGCATACGAGGACAGATACGGTGCAATCGTACATGTGCTGTCACAAACTCACAATTGCAATATAGTACTTCGTATGAAGGAACTATCCCAATCACATGCTATCCCAATCCATAGAAATCTACTCTAACTATTGCTAAGATAAGAAAATTCATAACGCATAGTTGTATATCGTATTTTAAAGATGATCCAACTGATTTAAATTGACTTATCTTGATTGTCAACAAAATCATATTTTAAAGTTGGACCTACGATTAGTCTTAGCCTAAACTAACCTATTATACCTTAAGTTGTAGATTTCATGTATTCATCCGTCCTCAGCCATAGTTTAAGGCTGTGTTCGGGAGATGAGGCTGGAAAACTCACCTCTCACGCACGCAAAACGAAACGACACATTTTCTTATGATTAATTAAGTATTTACTATTTTTTGAAAAATATATTAATATGATTTTTAAAGCAACTTTCGTATAGAAAATTTTTACAAAAAATACACCGTTTAGCAGTTTGAAAAACGTACGTGCAGAAAATGAGATAGGTGAGTTGGGAACTCACCGGAAAGAACACAGCCTAAGTGGCATGAGACTTTTCCCTGTGATCTAAGAGAGTAAGAGAGACCATGGGCAAAGAGAAATAATGAGGAAGGAAATGAGAAGAGATATCTTTTTTTTTTATGTTATCGTCATCACCCACTTAGTGATAACTGATTTTTGACATTTATAGTAACTAAGTTTATGAATATCACAGATCATACAATGTTAGGAATCCACTTCTCTTAATATAAATAGCAGTCGTTTTTAAGTACAACTTAGGGTCTGTTCGGCAGCGTCAGTTCGGAACGCGCACAGCTTAGGGTCTGTTTGGCAGCGTCAGTTCGGAACGCGCACAGTGCCGCACAGTGTTTTTCCTCCCGCGCACGCTTTTCAAACTACTACACGGTGAACTTTTTTGCAAAAAGTTTCTATACAAAAGTTGCTTAAAAAAATCAAATTAATCCATTTTTGAAAAAAAATTTAGCTAATACTTAATTAATCACGCGCTAATGACCGCTCCGTTTTCCGTGTTTACTGTGCACGTTCTGAAAACATTCAGCCGAACAAAAGCCTTTAGAGGACTTCGAGAGAGAGGAAGCTGGGTAAATTTATGGAATAAGAAAGAAGTAAAGCCAAGTAGGAGCTAGATCCTGGAATGGAAAGAAAAGACAGGAGGAATAAAAGAGCCACCAAGTTTTACATCTTGTTGCCATGAGCTACTGCTGGCTTTATAATGCAGGATACAACTACCTCTATCTATATGACCATATGGGTCTAATCAAGACAACTTTCTATATGGCCATATGGGTCTAATCAAGACAACGTGATGCGCTACAGTTGCAAAGTGCGAGCTTCTAGGCAGATCAAAAGCTTGCTAGCCCACCGGCAGCACCCTAGCTGCTCGCCTTGATCTGCGCCGAAGAAGGGCCTATTCTAAAGAGCTAATTGAACTTAGCTACTCCTTGACTCCTGTTTAGCATACTTTTCAAACTACTGAACAGTGTGCTTCGCGCGAAAACTTTTATACAGAAGGTGCGTTCGACATGTCATTGCGATAAAATTGTGAGGCCATTATCCACCGCGTAGCAATGTAAATGCCCTTAGAACTCTAGCTTGGAATGGACAAATGATAACTTTACATGATGACCTTCTCTATTTACAAATGTGATACGTGGATTGAGTCCTAACATACATAAGTATTGTCGAGTAATTCAACTCATGCCGTTATACTGAAAGAGTCGATAGAAGTATGATAGAGCTTCATGCTCATATGTATAGATTGAGTCGTTGACACATCGTATCATACAAAGCTCCAGCATGAGACGGTGAAGTGTGAACGCATGCGACATTTTTACCTAATCCACAAAGCACAATCTTTATCATAAACCTATAACTTTGAAAAGAGAAAAGCACATTTATATCGTCAAAAATAATGATCAGGTCAACACTCCACTTGGATGCCACATAGGACGGAACTGTTGTCCAGAACTTTTAAGGGACTTAATTTACACGTTTTAAAAATTAGAGGATACATTATACCCCATTTTATTATTGAGGGACGTGAACGAAACTTAACGTATACATGCCCCTTAAGTTTTCGAATTTTTTTTGTTTTTAGATTTTTTTTTTTAATATTTACAGAAATATTATAGCGCCCAAAAAATTTGCAAAACTAGACCCTGCCGCCCTTCGCAAGGGCGGCAAGCCGACGTGGCACACGCCGCAGTAGACGGCGCGGGACGGCCGTCCTCCTGCCCTCTTGCCGCCCTGGCAAAGGGCGGCAGGACCCCCTTGCCGCCCTTACAGAGGGCGGCAGGCCTGGCCAAAGCTCGAATTTTTTTTGTTTTTAGATTTTTTTTTTAATATTTACAGAAATATTATAGCGCCGGAAAAAATTACAGAAATAGATCCTACAGTTCTTTGAAAGGGCGGTAAGATGACGTGGCACACGGCGCCGTGTGCGTCTTGACGGCGCGCACGGGCCGCGGTGTGCCGAGGGCTTGCCGCCCTCTGCAAGGGCGGCAACATCCAGGGTTTCAATTACTTAAACTTTCGTGGCACGTTTTTCAAACTCCCAAACGGTGCGTTTCGTGCGAAAATTTTTAATATGAAAGTTGCTCTAAAATGTTAGATTAATCCATTTTTCAAGTTTGTAATAATTAAACCTCAATTAATCGCACGTTATTGTCACCTCGTTTTACGTGAAACACTTTATCTTCATCTTTATCTTTATCTTCAGGACTTTCAAACACCACCTATTTGCATTTTTCAAATTTTCAAGGAGATATTGAGACACCTGCAGATTCATTTGGAGAATTTCGGTGCGTAGATGTTCTTGTTCCTTATGATTTTTTCCGTGGATTACAACTGCAGATTGGCTATATCGTCAGTGAAATTTATTATGTGTGGTCGTATCCGTCTATCGATATAATGAAATCTAGCTTAGTCATACTATTCTTATTCTGGTTAATGTTAATTTGCTGAAGCTTTTCAAACCTGTTGTGCCCCCATTCTATCGTCTATTGATTTGGTACAGTAATTCCTAAACATGTTTTGTATTCAGCTAACACTGAGAACTAAATACTTCTAATGTGTAAATTACAGGCATATACACATCAGTATTGTCTGATACTCTTTTCTTTAATGTTATACTAAATTGGTTCTACTAAACACTAAATTTAGCTGAGATATCTTGTTTTGCAACAAAAGTTGCTGTATATTATACAATGCTTCCTAGAATTGTATTGCTTGGAAAAATTTGGCTTCTTGTAGCAAATGAAACATCTTACTATTTAATGCGAAACAGCCAAACTTTGACCCTTGATGTACTTCGATTAAACTTTCCCTACTTCTCAATTTGGTTCCAGCTTCCTAGCTTATAATCTTCCATTTATTTGGTCCTCAGATTTGGGAAGACCCAGTTGGCTCACACTCTATGTGTCTCCACTCAGGTTCATTTCGGACACATATTTTTGTCAGCAACACCTTACTACCATTGATTCAGTGAATAAATTGTACATTTGTTGTTCATAAACCACAGCTTCCAATCCACATGCATGGGGGGACCGGGAAGGTTGCTTACATTGACACTGAGGGAGCATTGTATCTTTTGAATTTACTGAGTAATAGTTCCAGCAGATTCACTCAATGGATTTATCTGCATTTTTGTTTCTCTCCAACTTGTTTCCTTAATGGAGTTTTCAGCCAGCCTGAACGCATTGTGCCAATTGCTGAGAGATTTGGGATGGATGCCAAGTCTGTTCTTGATAATGTATGGCCCTTAATTTGTCTTTACCATTTCAGGCCTAAAAGATGAAGCTGCTTGTTAATTTGCATCTCTTTCTTGTGTAGATCATAAATGCTAGTGCATACACCTATGAGCACATGTATAACTTGCTCCCTGGCCTTGCTCCTAAGATGGCTGAAGAGCCTTCCAGCCTTTTGGTAGGGCCTTACCAAGCCACTTGTAGATTTCTTAATGTCAACCGTTTTATCTCTTTTGCTAATGCTCTTCATGCTATAACATTTCAGGATAGTGATGATGGAATGGCATTATGTGCAAGTGCGTTTTTTAACCATTCCAGCAGTCATATCTGAAATGAATATTTAAACTTAACCTCTTTTGACTAACACCTTCTGTTGTTGTTAACAGGCTCTTTTCAGAATTTCGAGGACTCAACTAACGTTGCTTTAGTTGCCCGTTCAAGAATTGGTTCGATTCTCCGAAATCTTGAAGTTCTGATGAAAACAACTCCAATAAAATCAGGTCCTCCTGATACTGCCAGTATAGATACTGCTCTGCAAAATGCATTGTCGACTACAAAAGATGACTTTGTTAAGCCTGAAATGGTGTGGAAGGATAGGTTCTTCAATAACCTGGGACATGAATCACATTATCAAGATAAAGTACGGGTTCTGATATCTTTAGCAGGCGGTGCAATTGCTGCCCGTACACTTTGGACAGTTTGGCAATACATTAGACAAGATTTGGCACCAGACCATGCAAACCAACTTGGGCAACAAAATATCATGTTGGTTTTATGTTCAGACGTGCTGATACATGACCGATCCAGAATGCTCATTGTGACTTTTGTTGCAGAACACGGTTGTCAAATTATTGTTCCTATGGCTGGTGAGTTTTAGATCATTTTGTGTGTTTCTTTTTGAACAAGAATAATATTTTGAACATATGCAGCCCTAATATTTAATCATTTTTACTGCAGTGATGAGAGAGTTGCAGGCAAATATTTGGTTTGACGGCTCAAATCTTGCGGAAGCCTCCGTAGCAATTTCCTGGCTTAAAGATTGTTCCAAGAAG
The DNA here is from genome assembly GCA_008326285.1 of Oryza officinalis. NCBI lineage: Eukaryota > Viridiplantae > Streptophyta > Magnoliopsida > Poales > Poaceae > Oryza > Oryza officinalis. The sequence goes on along the minus strand of BDMV01000012.1, from coordinate 5,854,883 downwards.
GGAGTCCTTGTACGAATTCAAACATCATTTGAAGCTTTTGGGGAGTCACCAATGAACAATTGGGCAAGGATACAAGATACTGACCACCGTGTCATTGCACCCCACATGTATTACTCAAATATTCTGGATTGTGCGTTGCATTACGACCAATCATATCCAGGCTCCACTGTGGTGATTGTGACGCATTCAACTGTCATATCCCATAATGCTGCTGATAGGGTGAGCACAGACCTTAGCATTTTTGTGTTTTTATATCCTGCATATTATATTAATAGTTATTTTACTTTCTGAGATGTTATGATTATTTTTATTATAGGGCTTACTCTGTGTAAAGCCTGACGAACTGTAGGATCGCCAGAAGGTGAGGTAAGATCTAAGGTTCTATCATTTTTGTTATTCATATGATTGCTTTAGCACTAAAAATTGATCCTTGTCTTGACCAGGTACTAGGGCTAACACTGTACAAAACTTTGGAGCTTGCTGAAATAGATATGTTCACGAGTTGTTCTCAGGAGGATCAGGGTTGTGCTGATGGATCTGACAAGTGTACTTCTAGAGTTGCTGTCTTGTGTTGTCTTTGTTGTCGGATATTCTGTATGCAGCGTAATCTTTTACCCACATGTTACTTAGCTACTGGGACGTTCTTTTTTTACAATACATAACAGAGGCAGAGGTTTAACTATTTGTCATTTTTACGAATGAAATGTCACTATTAGATTTGTCTTTACAATTTCGTCATTATAGAGAGAAAATTTGTGAGCTATTTGTCACTTTGGCCTACGTAGCATGTGCTTGATGTAAAATGTCCATCTTAACCCTTATGGGCTCCACAAGATAGAAGAAACTTCATCTCCTCCGTCCCCCCTCATCCAGAGGCTGAGCTGCTTGCACCGAGAACCCAAAGGCCAGGTCGCCGGCGGCGAGGCCCGAAACGGCGATGCCAGCAGCGATTGTTTACTGATGCACTTGAGCGGCTGACGATGAACAAAAATTACGGTATCTGACTATATCTGTCATTAGCAATGTCTGTGACTGTGAGGCTTGTGATCGAGCGCCACCTCCACATAAGGTCCAATCCCTGGAATCATCAAATCACACCATTGTACACAGCTACTATGAAAGTTGAAAACTGCATCGATGTGCTCATCAAACAGAGCTCGGAATGGTTAGCGACACTACCAAGTACCAAGTCTTCCGGCGAGCAGATGAGCACCTTCTGCTCGATCTCGTCCGCCCATGGCGTGTCGGTAGCACGATGTGCTCCACCGGCGCGTCGAGTCGAGGGAGCGCCGTGAGACTGGTCTCTACACGGCAGTCGGCACCAGGATCCTCGCCACGGAGGGGTTTGCCGGCGCAAGCATCCCTTTATTTGACATCATCACGCTGCGCGTTGCCGTTGCGCTTCGGCCACGGGGCTGCAGCCGTTCAGAGGTCGCGGCCACTTCAACGCCGAGCTGGGCGCGTGGGTGAGGCTCTGCGGCCAATCCAACTTAGTTGAAGCTGGAACCAACCAACCAATCCAGATTCAACAAAAACTGAAGCAGAGTTAAATGGAGCGCTCCGAAAAATTGCACTAGAGAAGTGGAGCGGGGTTAGGTTAGCTCGACCGCTCCGCTCCAGACCAAAAGACAGCGTTGATCATCTGTTTTCTCAGAAATTACAATGATTTGCCAACGCACCACCAGAAATTCTAGAAATTGCGCCAAAACCATGTGTCGGGTCTAGCAACTTTCAAAACCCAATTTTCCCATATCAACAAGCAAGTGTGATTTGAGTGGGACCGTTGGTACCATGTTCAAGAGCACGGGTGTCGTGGTACACATGGGGTGAAGTGACGAGGGATAGGGGTATCAACAACCTACAATATAATGCAATTACTAGGTAGGTTTGTCGATTTGTCCCGCAAATCGAGGCCGGTCAAGTTTATCATGCATACTAGCAGTGCAGTTTTAAAAAAAAATTATAAATTAAAAGTAATATGATCAAAGGTGACTTGTTTTTGTCTTCGTCTTCAAATCTCGACGTCCGAAATATTTTTCATTGATGTTGACTATGCGCAAAACAGAGAAAATAAAAAAACCCTAAAAATAAAATACTATTATTAATAACTAATAGCGTCATTGTATAGATCTCAGCTTTAGAAACAATTGGAGACTTGAACGGGGTCAACGGAGTTATAGATAGGGAGGTATGGATTTTTTAAAATTAATTGATTTCATGCGAATAGAAAAAGGATTTATTTAAAATGGAAAGGAATATTCCATTCCTGAATATTCCTTGTGACAGGTGGGGCAAACTGGTGATGGAGGAAGGATACAAGATAGACTTTGGAGGAGAGGGATGATGGATTTGGGTATAAGCCCAAAGAGTAATGAGGCCAGGAGGGACAAAAGGTGGGCTTGTTTCACGGGTAGGAAAGGTAAGTGGGCTGACTGATGGGCCTTGACCCAGAGGAGAAGAAGGAAATAGGGATACATTTTAGAGTGGAATAAGTTCATTTGAGGTTGCTTAACTTGACACCGAATCCCATTTTCATCCTTGAACCATAAAACTAGATACAATAGGTCTCCCAACTTACAAAACCAGTGCAAATGAGGTCTCTTGGCAGTATCGTCCCTAGTTTTGGTTGATGTGACGTTGACGTGGTAATGGAAGCAAAATTGAAAATCAAAAATTAAAACAAAATATGTGGAGCCCATATGTAAATCAAACAAAAAGATAAAAAATAGTGGGACTCATATATCAGTGGGTCCCACTTCATTCACCTTACCCTCTCTACCTCTATCTCCTTTCTCCATCAGCGAGCCAAAGCCAGTCAAGCGCCCGCAGAGAGAGAGGAGGCCGACGAGTGGGACGGGGAGGAATGAGGCGAGGAAGCCAGCGAGGGGGGCGGGAAGGCCGGACGCGAGTGATGGAGAGAAGGACGACAGTGGGTGGCAGCCGACGGGGAGAAAGATGGGGCTGGGCATGAAAAAGCGAGTATCTCCGTCGTGGCGTGCTAGCATAGATGTACTGCTCGCCGGCCTCCCTGCTTCCTCCCTCTCCACGCACGCTCAGCTGGCTTCGGCTCGTCGGCAGAGAGAGGAGATAGAGGTAAAGAGGGATGAGGTTGACGAAGTGGGACCCATTGATATGTGGGTCTCACTATTTTTTATATTTTTGTTTGAATGACATATGGGCCTCACATATTTTGTTTTAATATTTCAATTTTCAAGTTTGCTATTTTATTTTTTTTGATCAAACTGCTCGTAAGCGTCCGTCATTGTCACATGGGACAAAGACTTAGTCAAAGGAGTCACGTAGGTGTCACGTCAGCTAAAACCAAGAAAAATACTATCGAGATATCTTGTTTGCACTGGTTTTGTAAGTTGGAGGACCCGTTGTATTTTTCGGTTTAAGGACGAAAATTGGATTCGATGTCAAGTAAAGGGACCCTAAATGAACTTATTCCTTTTATCGTTGAGGTAAGGGGCATTGGTGGGCTCGGTCGTTGGAGAGATCCACGATCGCGAGGCCCGACCCGTGGGGTGGCCGGCGGGTAGGGTGGCCCGCGGCTGCCGAGCTGGAGGCCACATCGGCGTGGACCGGAGTCAGTTGGCCCTGGCGCGAATCGACGGTCGACGGCGACCGACGGCGGCCGGCGGACAGCGGTGATATAGGAGGAGTGGAGAGCGGCGGAAGGATGAGTGGAGGACGGCGAAGGTTTTGGTCGGCTTGGATTGGGCAGAGGTGGACTAAGGGTGGAGGAAACCGGCGGCGCTTCTCGCCGGTGAGCGCGTATACAAGAGGTCGCCGGCAGCGACGATTCGGGCGGTGGAAGGGGTCGGGATAGGGCAGTGGGATGCGGCGCAACGGAAGGAAGGAAGGGGACAGCGGGGAAAAGGAGGGAAGCGAGCAGCTCCTACCTTCGACGGCGAGCTCGGTATGCGGCGGCAATGGCGGACGGCGGCGGGAGCCGATTTGGGGAAAACGGCGGTGAGGGATATTGGGCGCCGGTGAGGGGCAGAATGGAGTTTCGGAGGGACGGGGAACACTATGGTGGTGGTGTCTAGGTCAATTGGGGGCGGTCGCGGTGGTGGCGCGGGTTTTGCGGCGGCGTGGTTTCTCGGACTGGGAAGCTCGCAAGGGGGTTCGTCCTCCCTTTAAAGCGGCGGAGCGGCGAGTCATGAAGAGGGACAAATGCGGTGGCCACAGGCGCGGGCATGGCGCGGCTGGCCAACGCGACGCGTCGCTGCGGTCATCGATGTGGCCGACGTCATCATCGTCCTCGTGCATTTCGCGCTGAGCTTGCCGGGAAAGCGGGTCCCGTGGTGTTACCAAAGCGCGGCACGAGTCTCATCCGGCTGCGACACCGCGGTATGGGCGCGCGTACGTCGTCGCCGGGGGAGGCGAGAAGGATCGAGAGAAGAGAGAGAGGAAGTGCGACGGAGGAAGAAGACGACGGGGAGAGGGAGCAGGGAGTGATAGGTGGGGTCAACGCGCGGGCGGCCGGGGAGCTGGGCCGTGGGTCGGCGGACTCGCATGGGAAGTGAGAGGCGCGCGCGCGAGTGGGCCGTGGGCCGTCGCGGAAGAAAGGGAGAGGAAGGGGAGGCCGGTTGGGCCGGGAAGGAGGAAGGGGATGGGAGCGGCCAAAATGAACAGTGACGCCTGGTATTTTTCTGGAATTTGGTTGAAAGGATATTTGGAATATTTGAGTTCAATATCAAATTTTAACTCACAAAAAATATGAGGATTTCAATCAAGATGCTTTTTACTGGGATTTTCAACATTTTAGGAATGGTTTTAAATTTTGGTATGAATTTGAGAAAAGGGAAGATATAGGGAAAAGAGAGGGATTCAGAGGAGATTTTGATTTTGATTCTGGAATCAAGGATAGGGTTTCTGGATATATTTTTCAAATGAAAGTGGTTGATGGAATTGGAATTGGATACAAGGAGATATGAATAATTTAGGAGGGAGAACTCGAATTGCAAAATTCGAACTCTGGGATTTGGAATTCGGAAAGAAATTTTGGGATTGGGATTTTTTGTCGCAAGGGAGGAATTTAGTTGAGATCTTTTGGTACTCAAGTTCTTAATCACAATCACATAGAAAAGAACCAAATTTTTTGAAAATAGGATTTTTGTGAAAATATTTTTTAACGTCTCGAAAATTGGAGCGTTACACATGTTTAACTTGGGATAAATTTAGAACTACGAGTTGTTAAGTTCTCAAGTCACTTGACCTAGTTGATTTGGTTGTCTGTGCAGTGCACATATGGGATTAGGCACCTAATTGTTGTTGCCAGAGATGTCCTAAATCCTAATCCTATTGCAGGCAGTGCGAAATATTGAATATGGTGTCATCCATGCTTTAAGTTGCTAATACCAAGTCATTATACATAGGTGGCTTCATGAAAAGAGGGTTGTAATGATGGGGCTTATCTGTTGAGCAGTACTGAGCCCCCAAGACAATGCCAGTGTGTGTCACTCTAGTCTGTAATAGTGGGTGATGCAACTTGATTTTCTTGTATCAAAGGCAGTACAGAACAAAGGATCATAGACTGTGCAAGGATTATTCAATCTCAAGCCACTGCAAGCCTAACCAGTACCAAGTAGGCTAATCATGGAGAGGAAACTTCTCATGCTGATCAGTGAGTACATTATTATATTGTACTACTGAGCAGTTGCAATTTGCAGCTTAGCATGGGGCCCTTAATTCCCCAACTTAATCACAAATCACACAGCATCGAACAAGACAAGCTCATGCCTGTCCAATCGACACCAGAATAGCAGATCCCTTCTACTGTACTATGTGGTAAGCTGAATTCTGATTTTCTGAGTATGCATGCATCCTGAATTTCTGATGTCTTCTTGTTGTTGTGAGTTTGGTGAGGATTTGAGCAGGCCCTGTACCTTCTCCTCAACTGCCTTGCTGCTATCAGTTAAAGTAATATAACTTCTTGTCCCAAATGCAAAAAACTTAGTATCTTGTTAATTTGATCCATGGTGAGTTAGAATTTAGAAAGAGAAAGGTCTCTTTTGTCAACTTGTGTTTGCTGCACTTATAAAATTGCATTGTCAACTTTTGCTAGACTCCTACTTCAACAAAAAAAAATAAAAGAAACCGTGTCCTGTGCAGCTGTGCGTGCAGGGGCCATGGTATCTACTGTTTGATAGTAAAGCATACTGTTTGTCACTTCCATTTCCCTGGCAATATTTTTATCTTCTTGCCAACTGGACTAAGGTTATGTTCTTCCCTCTTCTTTTCTAACTCATCTTTTTTTGTTTTTCATACACACGTTTTTTAAATTACTAAACGATGTGTTTTTTTTAAAAGTTTTGTATAGAAAAATTACTTTAAAAATATATTAATTTATTTTTCAAATTTTTTAAGCTAATATTTAATTAATCACGTGTTAGTAGGCAACATTGTTTTTCGTGCGAGGAGAAAATCTCCCGAACACAACCTAAATCATGTAAAGTTGTATACCCTTTATGTGGTGAAGATCCAAGCAAAGACCATTTAACTTGCAGCATTAACATTTGATTTATTTTTATCACCGGTTATTGAAAGCTAAAAAAATTGGTCTATTGTTTTCAGGGATCCTGTTTTCCCTTGATTTCAGGCGACAGGGGAGTGCCCATATTTCTCCATTATACCATGTGGTAGGACAACTATCATTTTCTTTTCAGTAGAACCTCATAAGCAAAGTCAGAAAAAACCATTCTCTAATTTTGTAATGCTTCTGGGATCATGTGGCTGTTTTTTTTTCTGATGCATGAATCACACACCCAAATCTCAGAGCAGGCCATGGCTCAATTTACTATTGTTTCAGTTGAACATTATTAAAGCCATAGATTGTGTCCTAGCTTCTCACATCATGTTTATTCATTATTCATGGACCAGTACATGAGTACAGAAGGCAGTAGGTTTAGTCCCATTAATGTTGCCTTAATCCGTCGTATCCTTTTTGTTAGCTACCAAGATGATTTGATTAGAAGGTTGAAGATTTATGAGATTACGGTGTGGCATTTCCGTGCGACGCTTTTTTACCTGCCATGTTTGTGATGTGAGCTTCGCTATTTAAGAGCGATTGGTACAAAAAGTTAGTTCCTTGATTGCTGAAATCACCTCAAAACAACGATGCAAAGCAACTTTTTCAGAACAGTGAAGTGCAGGCAGTATCTCAGAGACAAGAAGAAAGTTTTGTGCTTCAGTTGTAATTCATCAGTTAATACTCAATCATTGGGAGATGAAGCCTTTTGCTTTATGATAAAAACCTGCAGGTAATAAGATGACAAATTTGTCATCGTATTCCGTTAGATTTGTGATCTTGGGGTTGGATGGTTGTGTTGTGATGACCTCTGCTTTGATGTATGACCGTACTATAGTGCGTAGTGTGTACTACATTTTTGCTTCATCTTCATACATGCCAAGGGACCATGAGCTACATTTTCATGAATCATGATCAACTGATCCATGTCCATCAGTCAATCCAGGTATCCAACACTTCATCCCATATGTTGCCTTCATTATCTTTTTTTTTTACTTCCTTCATTTCAAAACATAGCTATTTCTAGGATTCAAATTTATCTTAAAATACAATTATTTCTTCACCTATCTCATCATTTCAATCAATCACAGTCTTCCTCATTTAATTTTTTGATATATTTTTTCTCTTAACTAATCACAATCATTTCTCACCACAAACTTAGGTTTGTCTATACTACACATTTTCAGTTTCTACTCTCTTGTTTTTCACATGCACGTTTCCCGATATGCTAAACGGTGTGTTTTTTCAAAAAATTCTATAGTAAAGTTTTTTAAAAATATTAAATTAATCTTTTTTATTTTTAGCTAATACTTAATTAATTATATGCTAATCTATCTCTCCGTTTTGATTGTCAGGAGGGTTCCTAACCCCCAACGAACATAGCCTTAGTCTCTTAAAAAAAGATATAAAGATATAAGTTGTTCTATTTTAAGATAGAAAATGAACATGATATATTGTGCTACATGCAGAGAAAAGCCAGGTCAGATTTTTTTTATAGAAAATGAGAAGGTCAAATGCCACATGGATGGACCATTTCTTTCACCACTGTGAAATCATTTGACACGTTTTTCTTTTTGAAGACCATTTGACACGGTGAAGTTCAGGATTCGAGGCACGGTTGTATCCTCTCCAACCATTTGGCCTCAATTCTTTGTCTGAACTCATTTGACCTCCTCAAGTTTTTGACAGTGCAAATTCCTGAACCCACAGGATTGGAACTGGAAAGAGGCAACAGCATGACGCGATGATCTCACTCCACGAGAAGATTAAGATCCTTTTGAATCATAAGAATAAAAAATAAAAAATAAAAAAACACATGATTCTAATAGAAATGTAATTATAAAACAGAGGATTACAAAACATAAAAAAAATAAGAATGATTGTTGATTGGACCAAAAAACACATGAATCAGATGAGAGAGATAGACTTATAGAAATTTTTTAAGAGGTTGGACCTCTTGTTAATTTTCCTTCAAAACGTAATGAGCCATTCCATAGAAATTTTATAGGATTTGAAAAACTCCAATCCTTTAAATCAAAGGACAACATAGATAAATTTTCTATAAGATTTATCCATAAAATTTTTTTGATTCAGAGGGGCCTGAGATGATTATCATACAGGATTAGCCGCAATAAAAGCGGTTGCTGTCTTGCTGATCCATCCATGATGATGCTGTGGGCTCTTGCAGACATGCATTCTGCGTTTTCCTGCCGGTTGGACGCTTCTCACATGTTCCCCCCTCACCGGTTCCCCAACTACTCGTGACTGCACCCGGATTGCGACACTGCCACACTCGACTCCTGTTCATCCATATGCATCGCGACATGGTCGTCTGTACATGTGATCAATCGAGAAAAAATATTCAGATAAAATTACAACAAAAAAAGATTGAATTCCCTCGAGAAACGGTTGAAATTCATATGTTCCAAAAGAGCTTCATCGTACGCGAGGAGTACAATCTCGTTTGGCAAGTCGGTTTTTTTTTAAGTTTTGAACAAATTTTCAATTCGACTCATTTAGGATGAATTTTGAAAAAAGATTAGTGAAACTAACATTTCGAGCCACCTCGAGAGGACTAAAATCCACGATTCGATGGAATTCGTTGAAATTATGAACCCTATGCGAGGAACAAGTGCAAAGCTTCATATACATAGAATTGGACCACTCTGGCTATTATTTTTATAATCACTTACTATGCTATAGAATGGTATTTTTTATGTAAAATTTACTACTGAACACTCAAGTGATCTTTGTTCATGGACACCATAAAAATAAAAATGTGATACAACTTAAGGACACATTAACAAACTAACAATTTGCTAGAACACACTGTAGCCATTATTTTTATTATTTTTTTGACCAAATAAAGAGAGAAACCGTGTAAAAATGACAAGCTTTGCCTCTCAGGCCAACAACATATAACTCAGCTAGGTCTGGATCAAACCAGACCCAAGCCTCGTTCCCGTCTCCAATCCCCTCTCCAACATCCTATAAGAACACGTTGAACCAAACCTATCCAGGTTACATTATCTTGACCGATAGGTAAATTTGTTTTTTCTAATTGTTTTTCTCTTGATTTGGTCTGAAAATAATAAAATAATGGCTGCGATGTCCATCAGCAAATTACCAATTATTTTAGGGTAAATTTGAGTCATATCATGTGTTTTTTCATTATCCTGTAGCAAATTTCGTCAATTTCTTAAAGGGGTTGTTCAGTAGATATTACAGGTTACAGCAGCTGCAGCTCCTTACAGTACATAGCTGTTGGTATTGCTGCGGTGCAGGTGCCGCGCCCGAACACAACCAAAAACAGTTCAATTTTCACTAGAAAAAACTCTACAAATTCCCCTGTTCCAAATCTCGGACGCCAGCGCGATCGATCCGACGGCTCTTGATCACTCTGCCTCATGATCCAACGGCGAGCACACTCCGAGACGCACTTAAATCAGAAGCTTCCTCCTCTCCTCTCCCCGCGCCGGCAGTTACCCGTTAAAATCGTCGCCTCCGCCATAATGAGTTCACTCCACCTCCTCCCATCTTAACTCCACCACTCCACCTCGCCGCAGATCTCCCCTCCCGCGACGAGCTCGAGCTCGAGCTCCAACCATGGTGAGCGCGTCCAGCCTCCTGCTGCCCTCCTCCGTGCGCGACTTCGCCTCCTGCATCGGCGACGGCGCCGCGTGCACCGCGCCATCCTCCACCCGCACCTCGTCCGCCGCGGCGAAACCCTCCACGCTCTCCGTCACCGCCTCCTACCGCGTCGCGCTCGCGTCGTCGCCGGGAGAGCCGCCGCTACAGCTCCGGCTCACCTGGGCGCACTCCCCGCTCGGCCCCACGCTGTCGTTCTCCCCCTCGGCGTCCGGTCGCAAGGTGCTCGTCCGCCGCCGGAGGGGTTCCTGCTCCGTCCCGTCCTCCGGCGGAGGGTCAGGGGACGATGAGGCGGTCGAGAAGTCGAATTCTCAGTCGCTCTCGCTGTTCTGGGACCTGACAGTAGCGCGGTTCGACCCGGCGGCGTCGCCGGAGCCGGTGTCCGGGTACTACGTGGTGGTGGCCGTGGCAAGTGCCGAGGTGGTGCTCGCCGTGGGCGACCTGGCGGCGGAGTTCGTCAGGGCAAAGTTCGAGGGGACGACACAGATCCCCAGGGCGGCGCCGTTCGCACGCGAGGAGCGCGTCGTGGTGTCGTCGGACGCGGCGGCGGTGACGCACACCGCGCGCGCCCGGTTCGCGGAGGGCGGGGCGGAGCACGAGGTGAGCGTGGGGTGCGCGCCGGGCGGCGGGGACGAGCTGTGGGTGAGCATTGACGGGAAGCGCGCCGTGCAGGCGCGGCGGCTCCGGTGGAACTTCAGGGGGAACCAGACGGTGTTCGTCGACGGCGAGCCCGTCGACGTGATGTGGGACCTCCATGGGTGGTGGTTCCGGCGGGAGCCGCCGGGCTGCGCGGTGGTGATGCTCCGGGCGAGGAGCGCGCTCGAGAGCCGCCTATGGTTGGAGGAGGAGGCCGCCGCGCCGGGCTTCTCCCTCCTCGTCGAGGCTTTCAAATCCCCACCTTGACCATCATCACCATCTTCTTCTTCTTCTTCTTCTTCAACACCTTCTTCATTGGCTCACTGTCACACACTTGATGATGGAATTTACCAAACCATCAAACCAATATGTGTCGTTCTTGATTACAACTTCCATCTTAGATTAGATTTTCTTTTACGGGAGATAAGATTATCATCATGTCTGGGAAAAACAACATCATGAACAGGTCATATACTGAGATATTGCTGTGATTGTGTAGTGTAGGATCTTTTTTTTTTTTTTGCTTTTCCTCTTTTTTGATTTTTTTTTGCTTTTCCTCATTTCTGAATAATTGTTAGAGCAGTTTTGTTTGTGTGTGTGTGTGAGAGATCCGTACAGTTAACAAAGTACACAACAGAAGCCAATTCAGAGTGGTTTGATTCTGCTGTGCTGTATGAATGAGGTGGTGCAGATAATAGAGTTATACTTTCTGCAGATTGCCATTACTCTTTACTGTTCTTAAGTAATGCAGCACTTAATAACAGTGATAGGATCTGCTTCTTGCACCGTTTTGTACTTCCATTCTGTGTATATACTATGTACTACAATGAACAAGACAATGTCTGCATAGATTTCCTTGCAGTGTTCCATCAAATCTCTTGCATATCTGGTACTTCCTCTGCATACTGTTACTGTTTAAATGCTGAAATCTTCAGCTCTCTGTCACTGATTCTTGAGATATGTACACACCACTCGTTTGTATTACAGACTATATATACTTATCTATGTTTTTTCTTCTCTCACATCATGCATATGTTGTTCGGCAGTAAACACTAGTCAGCTTCAATCATGTTGATCTAATTTCTTTAGTTTTGTTCTGTTTTTTTACCAGTATTGATTGCCATCTCCTGACCAGGGCCGTTCCTGATATATTGGGGCCTAGAGTGACCAACAATTTGGGGCCTTTTTTAATAAATTAATCTCTTATTGAATTATATATGTTATTATATTTGTAAAATGCATTGTGCCAATGATTTTCATATGATGGAATTTACAATAGATTATAGATTAATCATATGCAAGTTAGTAGAAAGCTAAAAATTAGTTGAATTTGCTTTATTAATGGATGCTACATAGGAAAGACCAAGAGAAGAATATTATTTGTTTTAGAGAAACGTTTATTTAGCTCTAAGTAGACAAAGTTGATATAATATGTAATGGATGGATAATTGTTGCACATGTCCTATTAATATTATTAATCATAGTTAACTTTGTCTTTCTACTAATTAATTTAGTTTATTGATCTAAGTTAATTAGACATGGTATAATACTTATGCGTAGGGACATATCAATCGAATGGGACTCCTAAATGTGTTGGGCCCTTGGCGATCGCCCTTCTCGCCATGTCTTAGGAACGGCCCTGCTCCTAACCATATAACTGGTGCCACGTGCTCTTCTACTACAAAATTGTGCAGTCTAATGGACATGCATGTATAAAATGCAAAAGCTCCATACGGTGCTCACTACTGGTAGTAGAAAGTAATCTAAACCGTTGATCTCATTTGATCAAAGGGTTTAGATCTATTTATACTACCATCCTAAATAACGGTAGTAGAAATGTGGAGAGATATTATTGTCAAAAACAATAGGTGCGGATGAGCATAATCGTCATTTAGTAGTAACTAAACCTTTTTTTCTCCTTTTTAAGCTTATTTCGATGGAATATAAGCGATGCCAGCGCAATAAATGACCACATATCAATTTAGCCGAAAAAAATATAAATAACAAAATTATCCCTAATCAATGTATTAGTAAATTACTAATTTACTCTTCATAACGAATGGATCAAATCAGTTCTACTAATAGTATAATACTGCTAGTAGAGAGCGTTGATGCATCACTCAAAATGCAATGGCAGTAAACCTGATTTCACCGTGGTCCTAGCTGCTCCTGCAGACAAGTAGAGGAGGTACTGTACTACTGTTTGTTTGTTTGGTGTTTGCTTCCTGGTACAACTCGTGAGAACTTTTGCTTTTGTGCTGCCTCTTCTTCTTCTCACGAGAGAATGAGTTGGCTTACTAGTTACTAGATTCTGCAATCGTTGGTTGCTACTAGTATGTTTCTTCTCTGAATTTTTGTCTTCTGCTAATTGTTGCTATGTTTCTTCTCTGAATTTTTGTCTGCTGCTAATCCAATCAATGCCAAATTGCTAAACATAAGTAGGGGGAAAGGAGACTGATGCTGATATGCCTTCCAGCAAAGCATGTGAAGGTTGTCTCCATCATCAGCTTTACACTTAAAACTCTAATTCAGAAGCAACCATGTTGGTACATTTAGACAAATTTATCACTTCCTTTCTGTCTTGTCTTGGTTTTTCCTTGTACACTTGGTACGAAAAGCATAGAAAAGCATACATTCCTGAAGATGTGTTGGTTTGCTGTTCTGGACACAGTTCCATTGTTGCAGGAATCAAATGACACTTATAGCAGTATCTTATGTACACTGCTTCTCGGCATGGTTCGCAGATACCGGACCAAAAACCGCTTACGAGCGGTATCTTTGAATTTCACAGAAATCGTAGATAAACGGATAAAATCCAAAAAAATCCAAAAATATCTTGTCAGAAATTTAAAATTCAAGTTCAGTTTATAAAAACATAACCAAAAAAACTGAGTTGTTTGTGTTTTTGACCCGGTTTGAAAAGTCCCAATATACCTATACCGGTTTTCATCTGGATTGTAAACCATGCTTTTGGGTCAATTTGACGAGTTTCTTTTACGGTATTTAAGAGGATAATTTATACCCTCTCCAGACTGATAAGGTTTAGTTCTCCCAACGTCAAATATATATGACTAGAAAAGTCAAATATATATGACTAGAAAAAGTAGTAGTTCTTGAAAATTTCACTGGTACCTTGTGAAATTGTGTCTCTAAAATGGCTCTAATCTGATTTACATACAGAAATTGTTGGGAAGAAGGCACGTTGGCCGGCAACCTCAACTCCGGCCGTCGGCCGTCTTTATCTGGGTTGATTGATTAGGGCATGTACAATGGTCGTTAATAGTGGTCTCTTAGCGATGTTAATTAGGAATACTTGTTGACGTGAAAGAAAGAGAAAGAGAAGAGATAAAACATCGTTGTTATGGGTAACAAATGACTTAACAAAGATTCTTAACCTCTATAATATGAAAACATGGTTGCATGAGGGTAAAAAAATAGAAAGAACAGTAATATAAGAAATATTTTTTGAGTTAATGGTTAGAGCCTTTATCGTCTCAACTATCATAAAGACACAGTCTTTAAATAATCTTGTATTGTCTGAGAGACGATACTCGTCTCTACCATTAAACATGTCCTTACTATGCATGCTTTAATTGGAGGCCGTCCAAATGCAGTGTTGCTTTCACGATTTATTTCGGATTTGCTTCCAAGATATGCAGCGTATATGGTGATTAATGGACAATGGTGACCCGATGTATATTGATGCATGAATCAATGAATGATGGTACGCTGAGTTGTTGCATAGAGAGTAACTACTGATTCCGCGATTTAGGTATCACGAGGTATTTAATTTGTGGTACTTCCTCAGTGAATGATGCTATATACTTTATCTGAATTCAAATATAAATCGTCTTAGACTTTTCACTAGAATTAGAAAATAATAACCCATGTTTTTCTTACCCTTCATTTGTATTTATATTGGAAATAGAGGTTATTATGGTACCTCTTGGATGACATTAAAAATCCAAATAATTTTACCATCCTTGAAAAAATATTAGGGGTACAATATTTTTTAATATAAAACTTGGTATCTTCCAGATACTCAGATACTAGTATCTCAATGTACCAAAATCTTTAGTACTCCCTGTCCCATAATATAACAACTTACAATCGGATAGAGCATTTCATAGTACAACGAATCGGACAGACCAATCTAGATAGAGCTGTCCAGATTCGTTGTATTATGAAATGTTCCATTCCGGTTCTAGGTTGTTATATTATGGGACGGAGAGAGTATATAATTTTGGTAAGTACGGATACTTTTTCAATTATGATAAAATTTCTTTAAAAATTTATATAATGTTGTTCTCTCAATTTTTCGATGATGTGCAACCTAAAAAATTGGATTGTTTGAGACTTAAGGAAAGGATGTTTTATATGGTTTAGCCTTGCATGTTTTGTAAACCAGTTTACTACAGTACATGGGTAGGAACGAAAGCAATGGGCTCTCTTTACCCCTATCAACCCTATTACTGACCAAATCTATTTGCATTCTCTGTTTGATCTATTCGAATTCTGCAAGTCGCTAAACTTTACTGGTTAGACATTTCTATCAATGTAAGAATGCTTCAACGAAAGAAATTATAATGTCCATGAACTAACAAAATCCCAGCAGATGGTATCTTCAAACTGTAGAACGCAGTTTTCAGTCAGGGGCATATTATATCATGTAATGTAATGACCCGTTAATTTGACGTCATAGCTGTGGAAGTAGGATGCCCATTGTCCTATCACCAAACCTCATGTGGATAATTGGCAAATCCATAACACATGAAAATTTCTAGGAACATGTAAATTCTCCCATTACGCATCATACTTTTGTAAGACTCTGAAATCTTCAAATTTCAGTACTTCAAATGCTTCAACTAGATCATTTTTTCAAAAGAATATCATCAACTAGGACCTTTTAAACCAACCATCAAGTGAGCTCTTCCTTTTTACCCCATATACAACCGTGAATACTATGATACATATCTGCCGTTGCTTGCTATGAAGGCTAGAAAGATACCACTCCAGCATCTCTCAAAGAGAAAGTGAAAAAAGAAAGAGAGAAAAAGTGATCACACCGCCCATCTCCAGATGGAATTTAAATGCCAATGTAAATGGCTTCACATGAAAGCATTGTTTACGACATTGTAGTTCTACTAGTAAGCACCAAACAGAGTCATTGCAAACCTGCTTCCACCAAAGTTTCAGGCTTTCAGCGGTAAGCAACTGTGAGATCATAAAAACTGTTTAGGAATCAGTCAATCCATCATTAAGACCGAAAAGGAAAAGGGAGAAGAGTATCAGCAGCCAAAAAGATCATGGAAATTTTATTCCAGGATTAGCCTAGACATCTGAACTGAATTTACTGCATATAGCTGGATTACAACTAGTCAGCTACACCAGCTCAACACAATGGAATATAGCAGTAATGGAACTTAGCTCCAACATCACACCTGCATATAGATCATAGATGGATGGGTACCTGAAAAGGGACCATTTATACAATGGCTGATGGATGTTTGAGCCTTGATGAACAGTACATGTCATCATGCTGCTGGCGGTAGCTTGGCGACGACGACGACGGGGAAATCGATGACGACGACCTTTGTCGATTGCTGCCATGAACGTGCCTGCAAACTCCAGGTGTTTCTGACGGCTCATGTAGATCGTCAGATCTTCAGAGCTAGTTCCCGAAGGTCAGGGAGAAGACATGAGTGAAGCCCTGCGTCAGCATCTCCTGGTTCAACACGTCCTTTCCCCTCCAAAAAAATGACAGATCCAACGAGTTTGCATAGCGAATTTTAGCTGTTTCAAAACTCAGAAAATTACAGGTTCATTCAGCTACTGACACTAGTGATCTTCATCTTAATTCTTAGGCAAGTTTTATCAGAATCTACTGAACTTAGCTAGATTCAGAGCAGAAAACTAAGTCTGAATCTCTGCATATAACAGCATCGATGTAGTATTACACCACTCTGTCAAAGGATTTCACCATGTCCATCTCTGAAACAAGCTTTGGTCATGCCATGCAGGATGTCATCCATCCCGGTGCCTACCATGAACATCTCCAGGCAAAAGATTCTTGATTTCCACCATGGCCAAAAAGCGCAAAGCTCTCAACCTTCGGTGCCTTCGCAGAGTGCGATGATCACCACCATGTTGGCCACCATTTTAAGGGCAGAGTGAGTGAGAATTCCGCTCCGGCGAGGACCACCACCACCACAGACATGAACCACTGTAAAGCTCACTAAGTCCTTTCTTGGCAGTACACTACTACACTTGGTTGAATCATTTCTGCACAGATAGTCAGCACACACACTGTTGCAGCAGGGAAGAAGAACCATTGCTGCTGCTGGTTTGAACACACAGTTTAGATCTAGTATGAGCCATGATTGGACCGACCGACATCCATGCGTGGACAACCATATAGGCTGTTCTTCTGCCACTGGAGGCCCCTCTGGCCCTGCAAGATTTGGCTTCAGAAGAGATATCATATCACCATCTGAACCTGAAACTTCAGATCTTGGATCAGATATTCAGAAATTACTCAGCATTGTGCTGGTTCCCACCAATGGAGATCATGTTTGATCGACTAATCCCAGAATCACACCAATTGGACCACTCTACCATACCATGGTGCCATCAGACTTGACAAACATAGGACACTGAAGGCACATGCTGCTGCTGCTAGAGCCGTATGAACAGTAGCCACTATGTGATGGCAAGTTCTAGAGCTGAATAATTAAGCACTTCCCAAGTAGATCGAAACAAGACGGCAAATTGGCCACTGATATAGATGCGGTTTCAGGAAGAATTTCTCCACGACCTGATGAGTAGGAAAGCTCCAATTTGACAATAGGCATGCACCATGTTCCTCTCAAATGATCTGATCAACGAACTAATCAAGAAGTACTTCAACCTGTTTGCCGGTGGCGTTGTAGGAATGTAGGTACTTTCTTTTTTGTGATTTTTTGCAGGTGTGCTGTTGTTAACAGTAAACCATTGAATTTGAATACAATGGGATCTTGAATGTGATGACAAACAAATGTGGTTTTCTTAACAAGAAACCTGAACGGTTTCTCATATTTACATCAAAACCGCTTCTATGACAGCAATCCATGGATCCCCCTGCATCGATGTTTCTAATATTACAGGTAGTTTCACCTGGCAGAGAGCAGACAGAACAGCAGAAATTTCAAGCAGCTAGTTGCAGGGTCCTGGCTTAGTGCATCATGATCTGTCATGAATACGAGGACTCTCTACTGTTTTTGCATTGTTTGGTTGTTATTTTTCAACAGGGGGGTTAACTTCGGATGATGGCAAGCTATTCCCCCCTTCCGCCGGTGGAGTATATAATGTCCGATTCACCTGGTCAGGTTCATTTCTGAGAACCTGCGATGTCCTTGGCGAATGCCCTGTGCCAACGAATAGGCAATTGCATTGATCTGATCTCGATGCTTCAGGAGAACATGGTGGTATTGGTATTATCACTGCACTTGGTACAGGAGACATCGTGTGCTTGTTATCAGGGTAGTCGCACAATGAAATTCTACAAACTGGGCATGTTGAATGGTGCATTAGCCAAATATCTATGCAGGCCACATGAAAGCCATGGCCACAGTAGGGAAGAACACGGAGCACATCTTTCTCTTCATATTCTGCAAGACAGACGACACACCTGCCAGTGATGAAGCAAACGGTTCAGAATTTTGGTGTAATTGAGAACAATTAGTAAAAATCATCTGTAGAAAACAGAAATGGCAATTCAGAATATACAGCAGAGTTAACAACAGTGTCATCTCACCATTTTTGCTTTAGATGCAATCATGCAATGGAATGATGTAAAACATAGTACAGTAACTCTTTGTTTAGTACAACAAGACCATAAGAAAGCAAACGGCACCAATATAACTAACAGAAGCATCTTACTCCAGATAACAGTCAAATGTATCAAACAATCAAGCTAATCTTCACTACCAGTACCAGCATTGTCTTTCAAAAAGAAAACCTTGCTACCAGCACATTAAGTGTTTAACCCATTTGATGACAGTGCCCCGTCCTTACCCAAGAGCAGTTAAAATTTTGTATTTCTTTTGATTGATCTAGTAATAGTCTTAGCTGTTCAGTAGCAATGCAAGTTCAGGGATCACACGACTCAAGTCAATCTCCAATCAAGCACAATAATCAAGACTTTGGTACTGAAGCAACTTTTTTTTTCTCAGGGACCAACACTCACATGGACCTAGTTAATGTATCAACACAATGAGAACCACACGGTGCTGTTTTTAAGTGCTGTTTTTTCAAGATCTTTTAGTAGCAGTTGTTTTATGACTATGGCTTGCCATGATCAGATATGTACGATATCAGGAAGTGATTAGAAGCAAGCAGACACTTGGCAAAGATCAGTACAGAAAATGCTAGGCAACAGCTAATTTTAGACAATAGGTTGCGTGACTGTTCCTCACAAATTAGCCGTTGCCTAGTAAGGCTCAGTAACTGAATTTGTCACTAGTATTAGCTCATGGTGCAGTGTAAGCAACCATCACATTCAACAGTTACAAACTGAACCATGTCACGTACCCAAATCCGCCCAGAGAATAACACTACTAGTGCCTGTTCCCGCATACGTGAAGAATGAGAGAACACCAAATGAAAGCAACATCCACAAGATTCCCCAACTAAACAGTGATAATGACAAGTGCTGAAGCAGAAAGTATCTAATCCTATTTTTATAATGGGTGGCAGATCCCCTTTCCTCACCCATCCTGAGGGCGCCCTCGCAACTACGAAGACCAGATTTTCAACGGCACTACTCCACTTCCCCCAATAATGAAGCTAATACTGATATAGTAGTAGAACGTGCGGAATCTGGTTGTGACAGTTCCACTCTAGTTGTAGTGATTAGATTCACCCAACGAACGAACAATCAATTCAATTCCCCAATGCAATCAAACAATCCTAGTAGCTGCGGCGCCGCAACACCGTAGATTCGAAGCTTAGATTTGACGCAAACGCGATGGCGTACAGCGCGAATCGACGGAACGGCGGCAAACGAATCGGCGATGGGGTGGGGTGGAGGGGGGGGGAACGCGAATCGAGGAGGGGGAAATAGGACTTACTGGGTGGAGGCGGAGGCCGAGGAGGCGGCGGCGGGGGAGAAGGCGCGGGTGGGGAAGGCGGCGACGGCGGCGGGGTCGAGCCCCCCGGAAGCGACCCCACCGGCCGACGGCTGGTGGTGGCGGTCGACGTAGATGGAGAGGACCCCCGACGCGGCGAGAGGGGAGGCGCGGCGGAGGCGTGCGCGTCCCGGCGCCGCCTGAGGAGCGCGCAGGCGAGGCGGGAGCAGACGAAGACGATGAAGAGGACGCTGACGCAGAACCCCAGCAGCGTCAGCACCATGCTCCTCGACACCCCCGACGCCATCTCAGCTCCGCCACCGCCGCCTCCCTCCGCTCGAATCCACCACCACTACTACTACTACTCGCTCTCTGTCTCGCGAGGGGTTCGTTGTGGTGGATTTTTATGAGGTGGTGGGAGGTGATGCGATTTTGCAACGTCAACCGGCGGCCTGAGCAGCGATTGCGTTTCCGATCGGGCGACGCTGGTGTGTGCTACTGTTGTTGTTGGTAGCTTTCACGGCTGCGGCTGCAACGGATGGATGGAGCGCGACGTACTACTAGGGAGGGACGCACCAACGATGGGTTGATACCATGTCAACCCACGTACGCAACAATAACGCCCGGAGGAGAACAAAGCTTCGCCCCCAACGCTACATGAACTAACCTTTTTAATTGGGCTTTTAAAACACGCACCGCAAGCACCCCAGGGGGGAAGGTGAGGTACGGCTTGACCGATATTAAATCACGCACTGTAGAGCAGAAAATTATTTTTTTTAAAGAAAAATAGTGGGGATAGACTCATACGTTGCATCCAATGTATTACGTTCGTCCCAAAATAATGATAATTCTATGTTGTTTATCATATATTAAGTTTTAAGAAAAAAGACTATGTGTCCCTTATTAAATGATCTATAGGTAAGAGTGAGAGGATGGTTGAGAGTAAAACAGGAAAAATTTTGAAAGAAAAATGATTGATAGAACAATTAGTACTGTATTGTAACAATTATTTTGAAACAAATTTAAATCATAGAAATACAATTATTATGGGATGAAGGTGGTAATATAGAGTATATATGGAAAGAACTTCATCGTCTCACCTCATATGTTCTCAGCTTGCTCATCCGATGAACTGTCCGAATAAGACAACTTCTTGGACCAATTGTCTTTGAGTATTCATGCCACGTCATCAAAGCTTTCGTTGCATCGGTATGGAGCTGTAGTTGTGCCGCCCCCTCAAGCTGCAACATTGCTGCTCTCGTTGTCCGTGCATTAGTAATCGTTATCACATTGGTCATCATCAGATAAACGGGTTCTTCTTCGCCAATTTCGAATATCATGCAACATCTTCTTCCAGTTGCCACTGTCGCCGTTTCAGACCGGTGGTCCAACTGCCCTGCATGGCTATTGGCGTTGTCGTTCTAGGCCATTGGTCATGTCGCTTCAAATTCGTCTTCATCCACTATGACTTTGTCATTGTCGTCTCTTTTTTGACTACTTCCGTTCTCCTCTAACAGTGGACCGCCCTGGCACTTCTTCGTCTATGCTGCTCTATGTGTTGCGACTGTGTTAGAGTACTTCTCTGGTTCTCTTCTACTCTCTTGGTTCATATTGGTCTCCAACCTCGCCTGTGCAGTATTGGCAACACCATTACGAGCATTTGTCTTGGGTTACCTTTAGGCCTGACAAATCTAGTGTGACGTCTTGTCATCCACAGTTTGAAAGCATTGCCCCTTTGGTGTCATCTTCCCAATTATTGGCGCGATCGCATCACCATACCGTCTTTATCTTCAGCGTGTCGACATGCAGCTTGGTCTACGGTGCCATCGCACGCACTCGTGACCACTCCATGGCGCTCATTGTGCATTTCATGGCTTGGCAGATTGCTCATCATCAGCATCCGGCTTTGACTATCTCATCCACGACTACTATACACGCAGCTACCTAGACCAGGGCTTATCAATCTCTTCGCTTTGGTTGCCTTGAAAACGGAGGACACAGCTATCATTGTTGAGTACTCTCCTTTGTTTCTTCTCTGGTCTAAATGTCCATGATACTCACGCTTGGACTGCGAGAATGTTCGAGTATATGGATAGGACTCTAGAGTATCCGTTTGTATGGTGAAACGGATTTGTTTTTATCTCTGTCTTTAGGATTATTTGAGATTCAAGTCATGTTATCTTACATATACCGATCTTATGAGACTAATACAATCAGTCCATGTTATACGCAGACATCTTATTGTACAATTGCAATATGAAAATAAAAACCCAAAGATTTGGGATCTTCTGTTAGCAAGGAAAAAAAATAGAAAAGTGAAATTTGCATGAAAAGAAAATAAGCTTATAGCACTACGCAGTACTACAAGCTTTGATATAGCTCAAGTCTATCGCACTTGCGATGTAAAAAAATATCCAGGAGGAGGAAATGAAACGTGCATAGCTCAGGTTTATAGCACATGCAAATTGCAATATAAAAAAACAAAGTTTTGAGATCTTGTGTTAGCAAGGAAATAAAAATGAAAAGTGAAATTTGCTGGGGAAAAGAAAATAATCTTATAGTACTTGCAATATAAAAAACGAAGTTATGGGATCTTGTGTTAGCAAAAAAAAAAAAGGATCTTGCGTTAGCAAGGGGGAAAAGGAAAACTGAAATTTGCAGGGAAAAGAAGAGAAATTAGAAAAAAAGAAGGGAAAAAGGAAAGTGAAATTTGCAGGGAAAAAGGCAAAATTTTTGGAGATGCTGCAGGAAAAGAAGAGAAATTAGAAAAGAGAAGGGGAAAAATGAGAGGAAAAGTGAAATGAAAATAAAGAAAAAAAATTTGGAGATGCGGGGTATCGATCCCCGTACCTCTCGCATGCTAAGCGAGCGCTCTACCATCTGAGCTACATCCCCGATGTGAAAATAATAAAAATTTTCATAACCTGACTCATAGAGATGCAGACAATGTAAGGAGAATTTGTCCATTGCACACAAGCGCGACGACATTACAAATAACTAGCTAGTAGCACGCAAACAATATTATCTAATTTTTTTTACACGTGATTTTTTAAAATTTATTTAATAGTCATCTCCTTTGTGTTAGGATTGTAATAAATTGAACATTATCATCATGGGTATTTCAATTTTTTTAAAAGTAACACTAATAGTCACCTCTTGATTTTTCAATGTAATTATTTGCTTGCCCGGTCTACCATGGCTTCTATTTATTCTTATTAGAACCTTTACCAGATCTTAGAGTTTTTACATTTCATTGTCTCGTCGGGTTCTAGTTTTTATAGTTTCTAGAAGTCCCTTTAAACATTGCCATTGTACTCTCTTACCCCCGTCCACTGTCCCTCCTTTTTATTGTCATTGAGATTTAAAAAATAAACATGATAATTATTGGGTTTTTTTACTTTATAAAATTCTCGTTAACCGCCGTGCCCCTATTCCGTCATGGCCTGCCCATCACTCCTCTTAATCGTTATTCGAATTCTAAAAATCAAACCATAATTGTCATTGAGGTTATGTTTTATAGTTTTTATATTAGATGTCTCATGAACTGTCATCACCCTATTTCTTTATGCCTCCCCCGCTACCCATCTCTTTATTGTCATTTGCTAGAGTTATGTTCTAAGATAAATTGTTATTTTTTCTAATTTTGGGATATATTTTATTTTTTATTTTATACGTTAATTAATCTCGTACTATGTTCCACGTAGACTATTCTTTTGTTATTTCTTATTTTTATTTCAAATTTTAATTATATTTAAATTATATTTCTACCTGAACTTCTTTTTTCTAATTTTAGCATTTACTTTATTTTTATTTTTAATTTTAATTAATCGCGTGTTGTGTTCTAGCTATTCTCTTCTTTCAAAATTTCTTATTTTTATTCAAAATTTCAGTTATTTCTAACTTATATTCCTACTTGAACTCTTTTTTTCACTAATTTTAGAATTTATTTTATTTTTTATTCTATATTTTAGTTAATCCCGCATTGTGTTCTATGCGAACTGTTATTTTATTTTTTTATTTTTATTTTGAATTTTAGTTATTTATAAATTGTATTCCTACTTTACTTTCTTTTTTTTCTCAGAGTTTATTTTATTTTTATTCTGAATTTAATTACTATCGTATTGTGTTCTATATATAGTGTTCTTTCAATATTTCTTATTTGGAAATTGTATTCCTTGTTGAACTTTTCTTCTTTGATTAATGTGAGAACTTCTAGGCTTAATATCGAATTAGATATTTTCTTTCAAGGCTGAAATTCAGTTATTTATAAATTATTTTTTATTGTTTTTTCTTGATTAATGTGAGATTTTTTAGCCCTCCACAATGAACGTGACGTATCATTTTAAGGTCGTTTTAATAATATTTAGATAGATAGATAGATATCACGTTGTTTTTTCTGAAAAGTGCCATGCTCAAATCAATGGTCCCAACACTACTACGAAAACAATCTTTCATGGCGTTTGGAAAAACTTTTCTCTGGCGGCTACGAGGTGAAACCGCCAGCTCAAAAGATAGGGGAGGTGGGGGTCTCGGGCCGCCAGCGAAAACACATCTTCACTGGCGGCCTCTCCTAAAGCTGGCCGCCAGCGAAGATGTGGTATTTTCTCTGGCGGCCATCTTAAGACACCGCCAGCGAAAATATCACATTTTCGCTGGCGGTAAGGTGACGTGGCCCACTAGCGAAGATTCCTACATTTTCGCTGGCGGCCCACTTAAGTCGCCGTCACCCCTAAATATTTTCTATGGCGGTTCGAATGAACCGACATATGTTGACCGCCAGGGAAAATAGCATCACCTATATCACCAGTCCAGCTTGCAGCCATGGCATTTGAGCACGATTTTCTCTCTCTTGTGAACAAATACATAGAGGGGAAGATTTTGATCTTCAATCTTTTGAAAGATCTACTGCACCAGAGGTTACATATACTTTCTCCTACTCCATTTGTAAAGTTTTTTTTTAATTTTATTGGTTGTTTGTTGAGATTTTGCATAGCAAAAAGTATGTGACACGGGAGAAGAAAAGTATTTTTATTTGTTATTTGGAGCTTAAAATGGGCAAACTTTATAAGAAATATTGTGCATGATCGATGTTCCATATATATATCTAGTTTTGATATGTTTATTTGTAGCAGATCTATATATTAGTTAACTGCAGAGAACGCTGAGAAGAAGAGAAAAAGAGCTAGTTTTTTATTTTTTTCTAGTTGTTTGTAGTTTGTAGATTTTTGGCTAGCTTTAATTATCTTGTCTAGATTATAGT